>BPLR01002601.1:0-131967 GCA_021605095.1 Caerostris extrusa | reverse complement strand
TTCTTTCCAACTCAAATCTTCAATATATTAAGAAACCAGAAATGAGTCATTTGATTTTCCATGCTAATGCTTTATATTAAACTATACATCAAAAAATAAATATTATCTATTAAACAGTTAATAAATTTTAATTTAAAATAAAATATCCACAAAAATCTTTATCATCAATTTGAAATAATTTCTAATTAATTTTTTATTTATAACTGATTTCAGCCGTATAAACACACACACATACAGAAATAAAATATAATATTTAATATAATTTGCTTTTTTGCAAAAATAAAATAAAATAACGCCAAAAAATTAATTTTAAGTCAATTTAATAGTAAAAATATCAAAAAAATCATGCAATATTGGAAGAAAAGGAAATTTCATCAGTTATCATTTAAACCAAAAAATATTTTTAAAAACATTTAAAAAATAATCTAGCTTGCTTGAATAATTGCAATTTATTTAATAATGAAATTACACATAAGATTTGAAATAAAGATACTGATGGTGAAATGCCTTTTTTAAAAATTTAATGCTATTTAAAGTAATTTATACATGCTAGAGCTATTAATAAGAGTATATGAATCATCAATACAATTCATATCAGAAACACTAGTAGGATAGTATTTTTTTTTTTCCTTAAGCAAGGGCTGAGTTGAACATTAGTGTACCACTTATGTATCCCATGAAGAATCCATCAATAACGATTAGAGATAACTTCCCCTGCATTTGTGTGTCTATGGGAGAAAACTCCAACAGGCAGCCTGACAATCGATGAGATGCTTTTTATACACACTGTCAACAATTGCCATCAAGTCCCCTCATTTCTGAAAATAGTGACACAATAATGCTGTCATAATGTGTCATCAGTGACAATACTGGATTCAAATCTTCACCCCTGTTATCTAGCTGGGCATGTTGCCACGAGTAGGGCTAGTGGGACAGTATAGTACTTGAATAAAATACATTCTACTTTTAATCATTTAAAAAGATTTTCAAGTCTTTATCTTTTTGTGCCATGATAATGTTAAAAAAAATGACCCACCTGATGGGGTTCTTTGTTTTCTGTCCATCAGGTAAAAATATCTCAAGAATTGTGATCATTTTTTGTGATTCTTCTTTCCATTGATTCATGCATTTTCTCTTTCACTTGGATCCTCTCCAGCTATAAAGGTAGTTTTTGATAACTGGCTGAAGAACATATACCATAGGGAGATGCTACAGAATCCAGTATGTACCATTTTTTGAAAAGTTCTTTGTCGTCATCAGTTTCCACCGATTCCATACCAGATTCAAAATGCGGCTTTGGAAGTGTGCGTGGTAGAAGCGTTGGGCCAATGTTGTCGTTGAAAATAACCTGCAGGAACAGAATAACACAGAATTTATAAGTTTAATAGGAAAAAAAAATCAATTATACATAGATTTAATAAATATTAGATAATTAATTCTACTTAGAAATATGCATTTCTAGGTTTGAACAAATTTTCAACAATATACTGTTATATGAATGCATAAATGATTTCATTAGAAAAATACAGTTAGGGTAATATTGGCTTATCTATAAGTAAAAAATATTTATAATATACAAGAATTTTTTTTTTTTTTTTTAGCATAAAAGATTCAAATTGGTCAGACGTACTAATGTCAACAATCTTCTTCTCGTTCTCCATTTCTCTAAAGTATTCATACACAATTCAGGCAAACTGTGATCCACCAGACCTACACCAGCTATGCCCCAGTGCAAGTCAGTTACATTCAATTCATAACCTTTCTCAGCAGAATATCTCCGCAGATAAGGGAAAGAAAACTCGCTGTGCTAAAGCTTCTCGTTCCATCACAGAGTCTGATAATAATAAAAAACATTTGTAAACATAACATCGAACTCAAAATCAGCAACATTTTATGAAATATGAAACATTACTAATCCTTTTTCAGTAAGGATTCTTTAGTCTGAAATTGATGGTTCAGCCCTATCTATGATATGGCACCAATTGAGCTGTTCACTTCTTAATTTTTTTTTTGTGTGCAATTGGGAGTTTATCTTTGACCACCGCTGAAATCTTCCATTTCAGTGCAGCATAAAACTCACTAATTTTGAATGATTTTTTTGCAGAAAAGTATCTGAAATTGCAAAAGCAACTCAATATCAGATACTTATTCAAAGAGCAATGTTCATGTGTATTGTTTCTTGACATAGAGTTGCTTGTCATAACTTGTTTTAACTATCATTGTATATTAATTTTATTTTGCAATATGTTTTTAAATATTTATAAATAAAAAAAATATTTAATTAAATTAACATTCAATGTATGAATTTTTTTAATTTTGCATTTGCTAAAATGATGAAATATTTTGTTGGATATTTTTCATCTATACAGGTATAGAATGCGTGTAAACACATTAAATCTGTACGTGTTTTAATTGTTTAAATTTTTATCTAGAGTGACTTTTTTTTTGTATTCTTGTTAAAATTATATTGACACTCAATATTCCAGGCAAAATTGCTAATACAGCAGGGCCGTGGTTGCAAATATACCAGATTAAAAGAGCATTCATTGTATCAATATTAACTGTTTATTTGTCTTATGCAATTAGACAATTAAGACTGCACAGTAACAAATCTGTTATCTTCATAACTGCATTTGGATATAAATCAAGTAATTTTATTGACAGTTTTAAAATAAAAGTATTCTTTAATAATTTAAATGTTAATTAAAATAATCAGAAAGTTTAAGAATTATGGCCTGCATACTTTTACAGCATGCAAATAATAATATTTTTGTGTACCATTAATAAAAATGGTATACAAAAAGTATGAAATTTTTATTAATATTTTGAATAATAAATTCAAAATATTAATAAAATTTCATACTTTTTTAATATTCAAGATTTCTTGAATAAAATTATATTTTTCAAGTGTAATTATTTAAAATAAAATTATATTTTTTATAGATTTATTACCAGTTAGTGAAACTTGATTAAGACAAAAGTATTTATATACATATGGTTCATATTTTATACCAAATGGCATATTGTTGTTTGCAAATATATTACAGTCAATAGATACATTCTGTATTGTTTAATGGCAAAAGGTTCAGGTGTACACCAGAATTGTAATATTATGAGAACAGCATGGGCTTGCATGTAATAATTTTGTTATTTACTATCCTAATTGTTAAGAGATTATTTTAATGACTATTGTCAAATATTTATTTGGATAATCCCTGCCAAGCAACAAAACATATCACTAAAAAAACGCCTCAAAATTGCATTTATATATGAACTGTCTAATTTAATTTACATACAATTTAAATAACTGAATTAACAAAATTGGGATTCTTTTGAATTTAAAATTTAAAACAACGCTATGGTAAATATTCCAAACAATAGTGTTCATAAATAATTAATATTTCCACCCATCCAGTAAATAATAAATACCAGCAAACATTATGTGTGGTCATCTCATGAGAATGGAAAGTGATAGGGCTGCTTTGAAGGTTTTCAATGTAATCCCTTTTTGGACAACGACCAAGGGGAAGACCAAAAAAAGAGATGTGTCGACTGTTTAGACTCTGATTTTTTAATATTATTAAGATCAAAAAACTGGAGGTCCACAGCCAAAAGAACAGCCTGGCTGGATCTATAAAGAAGGCCAAGGCCCACAATGTGTTGTCGAGCCAGTTACAATGATGAAAACATTATGTGTGCTGACTAAAAATTTTTAAAAAATGCAAAAGCTTACCATAAAAGTCAGCTGCAACATACAGAGTAATTTCTTGAAGAGGAACCCGAACATCTACCCATTAATTCGACCCAAAATTAGTGAGCGCACATGATCAGGAAATCGTTGCAAATCAGGAAGACCTATGGCATCTAGAGATGGAGCATCTTTATCACAGGTGTTCCTGTCTGCAATCGAAACAAAGGTTTCATAAATAATCTTCAAGTTATTATTATAAAATTATTATCATGATTAATAAACTATGTACAATAGATTTTTGTAAAAATAAATTTTACATATAATATATGATATCTATGTTTTTAATAATGACATTACAATTTAAATTTAAGTAAGACATTTTTTTTAGAATCAGCACTTTTAACCCGATTATCTCCATTTTATATATTTTAATAGCAATGTAACAGATATACAAGGTTCAGGGAGATAGTAATGAGAATAATAATACTAAAAGCAAGCATGAAAGAAAATATTTTAAATGAGGATCAAAATTTTTATTTGGTTTTATTTTTAAGAGAAACATGAACTTTTACAAATAGAATTATTCTTATTTAAATAAAAACATACTATCTATAATTTAATGTTATGTCATTTATCTCTAAAGATATCATATTGTGAGATAAATGAATCATATATAAAAGATGATTATTTTGTGTAAATTAATTAGATGCTCAAATTGGCATATATGAAATTAATACACCAGAAAATATTTTATAGAAAATATCACGGTTCCTGTTATTCAAGTAGCATCAGGATATTTGTTTCAGGATATCAAGTTTTTCTCATGATGTACTGACTATAATTTATTATGGTTAAAAAGCTACCGACAGTTAGGTGATGGTTTTTGATACAAAAAATGTACCAAGGTAATTTCTTTATATTATTTAAAAAAAAAAAAAAATTGTTATATTAATATAAGTCTGAAACCATGAGTTTAATTCAAAATTTTAAAGGTATTTTATTATAATCTATATTAAAAGAATTCTTCTTTTAATTTTTAAATCCATTTAAAAATTTTAGATTTTTAGATTATGTATTTATTTCTTAGAGATTTTTGAAATTTTTATTTCCTAATTTATTTTGTTGTCCCAATAAAGTATGAAATCATAATTTATTGGGACAACAAAACCAACCCCATCTAAGTAAACGTAATTTAAATATGAATGAACCTCATTGTTAAAATCACTGTAAAAAAGCTGCAGGAAATCAGATGCCAAAAAAAAAAGATACAAGTAGTGAATAAGAATACAGATGAGAGATATCATGCAAGAGAAAGAAAAGAGAAAAAGAAAAGAAAAGGCAATATACTGTTCCAGGTGGCGGGGAACAAGATGACCCTCCCTGCACTCACCGACGACAGAGCAGCATCTACCGGTACCTTATGCCCGATAGAGGGCTCGGTGGGGCCTCGGCCTGCTCAGGCACAGTAGCAGGGGCAGAGTTGGGATCAAACGATGGACGACGGGATGATGGAGGAGAACCTTTGCCATATGGCAAACTGTCCGTTAGCGCCCTCACGACCATCAATTGGTGACCTTTAATT
This sequence comes from Caerostris extrusa, assembly GCA_021605095.1. Lineage (NCBI taxonomy): Eukaryota > Metazoa > Arthropoda > Arachnida > Araneae > Araneidae > Caerostris > Caerostris extrusa. The sequence goes on along the minus strand of BPLR01002601.1, from coordinate 126,694 downwards.
GACAATAATTAAAAAATTCAAAACAAAAAAATTTAGATTTATAGAAATTAAGTACAACAACTTTTAAAAAATTGTTTTGGTAGTACATTAATTGGATTTCACATGCCACATAAAATGCTTTTTATGCTTACAAAATATTACAAGAATATAAACACTAATATACTTTTTTATAATTTCAAGTAAATAAATCTCTGAAATTAAGTATTTACTCATTTTATTTGTTTATTTTTATTATTCTCTAAAATATGGACTGTTACAATTTTTATTTCTTCTAATGATCAAGTTTAGTCATCTTTCAGTTTTTGGCTAACCTTAAAGACCAATCCGAAGACCTGAGAAGAAATCATTCAATTATTAGTAGCAAGTGATCAGTTTGATATACTGTCAAATCTGGATTTATAATTATGTGGAAAATTCAAATTAATGGCAAGTTGTCACCTGTTGTATACTGAGCCATTTTCAGAGTCATAGCCAATATATTATCCGACTGTATACAAAATACAACTTTTTTTCCCCAGAAAAATTTTTCCATATTCACTGCATAGCAAGTTAAATATCATATATGCAGAAATTTTAATTTAACTCAATAAGCAAGTAGTTTTAATTTACATTATAAATTTTTATTCATATTTGAAATGATTTAAAATGAATCCTCACTTTTAAATGATTATCAACCAAAAAGTTAAAAAAAAAAAAAAATTCTGATGATTACTTAGAAATATCTTTGGTACAACCTTATTACAGCTCCTTGATAAATTGCCACATTATATCGCCAAACAGTTTACAATGCTATAAATGGAACTACAATGAGTCTACAATCTTTTTCAAAATGGCACTATTTTAATAACAGATGATGTAATAATAAGGAAGTACTGAACTTTTCTTTGAATTTTTTTTTTTCTTTGCTGGAACACTTTTGTAAATTGTGCATATTAAAAATTACTATTTTTAGTAAAATTAATATATTTCTAATAATTTCTTTAAAAAATGTACGATATTTTGTACCCAAGACCTAATGGGAAAAATTTTAAATGAAATGTCATACAAAAGTTTAAATTATATATTTTTAATGCTAAGTGATCCTTGTATAAAACTAGAAAATACTTACTGCCCTCCATGTGTGCATTTTGTCGCTCTTTGTCTTTCTTTTTTTTTGAGCTGAAGAACAACTGCTTCCCATGTTGACGTCAAAAGATAACCAATCAGGTATCAATAACGTCAGAAGTAGGTGGTCAACTTCGCATAGCATCATTGGCATTCAAAAATAAAACTGAAATGTAAAGAATTATCGAATATAAGACAAAAAGAAAAAAGTATCATACATATTATAGGCAAAAGAATTTAATTACAGGTAAAAAAAAAAAATCTCTTTTACAATTTTTTTTTAAGTAACGCTTTCATAACTACCTAATTTTGAAAAAAATAATAATCATGAAAAATTTCTTTAAGATAAAAAAAAATCACATATTTACAATTTACATTAAAATAACATAAACACTAAGCTTTTAAATATACAAATTATAATTTATACATCAGACATACTTTGTTTTGCATACAAAATAATATAGCCGGCAATTAAAAGAAGTAATAGCTTCATTAGTCTCATTTATAATAAGTAAAGTTTTTGTAAGAGATAAATAATACTAATGAAATTTAAAAAATGCTGAATATTTAAATTTTAATTGATCAATAAAAAAAAATTGTTCCCAATGGAAGTAATTTAATAATAAATAATATGAGGAAGTAAATTGAAATTATTATTTAAAATAAAAGCATATATATATTAATTGAACCATTAATAAACAACAAAATAGTATAACAAATAGCAATTTAATTTTAAATAACACTTTTAGAAATTGCATAAAAATAAAAGTTTGATTTTTTAAAAAAAGCATATAAAATGATTTTTAAAAACAATAGTAAATAATATTGGTTTTCATATATTTTTAATAATTTATAAATATTATCAAATATTAAGTTTTTAAAAATTTTTATACTAAATAGTGAAAAGGTTTTTTTTTTATCTAGTATTATAGTTAAAGAGTATGATTTCCTTTGTATTTTGTATTTCAGGTATTTGTAAATATCTAATATGAAAATTAATCAGTTCAAAGAATAATTTTATGCTACATGCATTAATAAAAATAATGTCATCACTAATTTTTGCATGTAATATTTGTTAGAGTTGAATTTTATATTGAAATATAATTCTTTTTTTAATTAATCAATAATAGTACACACACACACACAAAAATTGAAATTTTCAAACATTTTTTTTATATTTTTTTATCAAAATAAATTCTTGCCTTAAATTATTAACAGAAAAAAATAACTATTGATTCAAAAATTATTTTATAAATTAAAAAACCTTTTAGTTACAAATTCATTTAATTTAAATTTATTAAATTACAAAAAAAAAAAAAATTAACAAAGATGTTTTGATAAATTAAAAAATTTTTTCTATAATCAAATTAAACGTATATTATAATTTATCATTTATTTTTATGTTGAATTTTTTCAGAAAATAAATAATTTTCTATGCAAGAAAAACAATGATTAAATTCATTAAAAAATTTTACAGATATTTTATCATAATATTAACTAATTATTTCACGCTTATTAATTCAAGAAAATAAAAAGAAAGAACGTTTCAAAACTTCAGAAATCAGAAACTCATTAAGACATATGGAATACAGTAAACAAGATATATTTTTTTTTTGCAAATACAATTATCATTTAAGCAATAATATGTGATGTTATTTTAATATAGTTTAGCATACATATTTTTATGAGATTAAATTAAAAATAAAAGTTACATTTATACAAAAATTCAAACCTGAAATAATTCACTTGTCAAGGAAATATAAATTTTCACATATTTTTTATACAATTTAAAATGTTAAAGCACTCACTAATAATAGAATAACGTACCAAGAATAAAAAATTAAAATGAGCGCTTTTATTTCATGCAAACAACATTTTTTTTTTACTTCGAAACTTATAATCACATCATAGTAATTTTAAAAATAATGTAGCAGGAAAAAAAAACAAAACCATATCTTTCTATAATTTATGCAGGTTTTAATTAAGGATATTTATTTTTACCTGCCATCTTCATTTTTATTTTGTTTAGATTCCAGCATAGATCTTTCCACTACTAAATTCAGCTGTAAAGAGTACCGTTATTCCATTTACCGGCAAATGAGCAATGAGAGAATTAAAAAAAAAAAAAAAGAATTCTCCCATCAACATTCAATGTCACTTTGGGTTCCAGTTAGTCGTTGAACGAATCACACGACGAACACAAAACTAATCTTGATCACTTAAGCACAGTTTCAATATTTCTTTCAACTGGAGTCCGGAGATAAAATGAGATGCATCATTCTCGAAAATTCCGGATTATCAGAGGCCTCAGGAAAAGATCGTCTCCTCAGCCGGTGATAATCCCGCCATATTGCAAATGATGAGTGAAAAATGCGCGCGCATCGCGCAGAAGGAGCGACGCTGGTTTCGATCAATAAATAAAATATCGATAATTTAGACCGGACCTCTTCTTTCTTTTTTTTTTTTGTAATAAAAAATCTTAAAATAAAAAAAAAATAAAAAAAATTTTTTCACTATTTAACTGACATATTTATATCGATATTAATTTATTCCACATAATTTTTTTGTTTCTGTTTCAATTAGTGTTTTGAAAAAATTCTATTCTTATTCCTACAGAAATTAAAAACGCTTTTAAACAATAAAATAAAATAAAAAGAATTAAAAAAAAAGTACAAATATTTATCCGTAATTTGGCGAACAAAATTAAAAATAACACCAAATAATTTTTTTTTAATTTTAAAACCACCAAATATATACATACTTTAAATTTTAAAAACCATCAAATATATATATATATATTTAATTTTACCAAATAATTATTTTTAAATTTTAAAAACCAACAAATAATTTTTTTAGTTTTAAAAGTGGAGATATATTTTTAAAATGTTTAAATATTAATGAGATAAATGTAATTTCAAAAATAAAATTTTAAACTAACAAATAAAATAAAAATAAAAATGAATTTAATAAATCAAAATAATTTTTAATCTGTCAACAATACTCGAATACAAAGTTTGTTGTTTTTACAGAAATTTAAAAGTTTAAATAGTAAAAACAAAAAATAAAGAATTAAAAATATTTATCCGTAATTTGGCGCACAAAACTAAAAAATAACACCAAATAATTTTTTTAAATTTTAAAAAACAAGATTTACATTTTTTTTTAAAAATGTTTTAAATATTAATGAGATAAATGCAATTTCGAAAATAAAATTGCGACTAACAAGTATGAAAAATTATTAATTAATTTAAATTAATTAATTTTTAATTATTAATTAAATTTTTTAAAAAAATCAGTATTTACTTTTATAACAGATAAAATAAAAATAAAAAATTAATTTAACAAATCAAAATAATTTATTAATCTTTCAACAATACTCGAATACCAGTTTGTTCTTCTTATAAAAATTTATATAAATATAACTCAGCATTTTTTTTTATTTCCTAACATTTAATCCCAATTAAAAAAATTTAATTTTTTTCATATTTGTTAGTTTAAATTTTATTTACGAAATTACATTTATCTCATATTTAAAACTTTAAAAAGTAAATCTTTTATTGTTGTTTGAAAATTGTATAGATTAATTTTAATTTTACTGGTTACTATGCATTTTGGATCTGTGATTATTTAACTTAAAAAAATTAAATTTCTATACATAAAGATAGTAATTATGCCTTTTTCACTGTTGAAATAAAATATAAAGCATTTTACTTACAAATAAAAGAAACATTTCTTCCAACATCTCCATTTGTGATCTTAACTTTAACTTTTATTACTTTTATTTCTTTAACTTTAATGAAGCTAATAAAATTTTAATAGTTTTCTGGAGTTCAATGCTAATTAAACAAATGCTTCCAACATTTATACAAAAAATAATAATTAAAACTAATTGAAATTTTTGGTTAGAAAGAATTCGTATAATGTAATAGATAGTTAAAATTTTTTATCAATTCATTAAATGCTAAAGATTTTTCAAATTAAGTTTCGAATTTTTTTTTCCTTAATCAAGAATAGTAAACATTAATATTAAAAAATGTTGAACAATAAATAATGTTAAATAAAAAAATGTTGTCTAAATAAGGTTGTTGATTATATTTACCATCATTCCTACAAATCACAATTTTTTTAATTAAGTATATTTTTTAAAATTAATCTTATTTACAATTTTTTTATTAAAATCAAAATTAACATTTTATTTAGTTAATTTATGTTTAATTAAAAAAAAATTAATCTAATTTATTTAATTAAAATTTCTTTAGTTTTTATTTTTTAAAATTTATCTTATTAAAAATTTTTTTAGTTTTATTTTTAAAATTAATCTTATTTAAAAATTTTGAAGAAATCATGTAGTTAACATTTTATTTAGTTAATTTATGTTTTAAGTAAAAAAAAAATTCAGTTTAATTTATTTAGTTTCAATTTTTTTAGTTCAATTATTTTAAAATTAATTTAGTTTATCATCTGAAAAAAATTCTTTTTACTAACATTTGTATACACATAAAAGTAAAATTTTATTTTATGCTATTCATTTAATATCGATTATCTTAATGCTGAAAAAGAAAATTTAAATTTTCTGTTCATTTAAAATAAATTTCACGGCTACTGTTCAGCGGGAGCATCATTTAAGAGTTAAAATTTATTATTTATTTAATTAAAAATTTTCTTTATTAAAATTTATTTTTAAAATTAATTTTATTAAAATTTTCTATCGTCTGAAAAAAATATATTGTTTTTAACGTTTGCATGTACATAATTAAAAATTTTATTTTATGCTATTCATTTAATATCGATTACCTTAATAATGAAAAGAACTAAAAAAAACATTAAGCTAGTTTTAAGATTTTTTAAAAATTTTTCTTATCAATTCATTAAATGCTTAAAGTTTTCAAATTAAGTTTCTCAATTTTTCTTAATCAATATTAAAAAACATCAAGCTAAAAATAATGTTAAAAAAATGTTGAATAATAAATAACGTTAAATAAAATAATGTTGTTGATTATATTTTACCATATTCTACAAATTATAGTTATTTTAAATTAATCTTATTTAAATTTTTTATTAAATCGAAATTAACATTATTTTTAGTTAATTTATGTTTAACTAAACAAATGTCAGTTTAATTTTTTAATTAAATTTAGAATTTTATCATATTAAAAATGAATTAATTTTTTATTTAAAATTATATTTTGTATTAAAATTTTTTTATCATAAAATTATTTTTTTATGCTTTTTAAAAATTAATTTTTATTATATATTATTAATTTTTTTAATATACTTTATTAAAAAATTTATTATAGATTTTTATATATATTTTTAAAAATTATTTTTTTTATTATTATATATATTTTTTTATTATTATTATTAAAAAATTTTTTTTTATATTATATGAAAAAAAAAGTTCTTTTTACTAACATTTGTATACACACTAATTAAAATTTTTTTTATGCTATTCATTTAATACTGATTATCTTAATGATGAAAGAAAAGATATATGTTCATTTAAAACAGAATTTAATGGTTACTGTTCAGCGGGATCACAGCATTTAAGAGTTAAAATTTATATTCATTTAATTAAATTTTTTTTTGTTGAGATTTATTTTTAAAATTAATCTTATTAAAAAAAAAATTTTTGAAATCATATTTAACATTTTATTTAATTAATTTATGTTTAACTAAAATAAATTAGTCTAATTTATTTAGTTAAAATTATTTTAAGTTTTTATTTTTAAAATTAATCTTATTTACATTTTTTTTATGAAATCTTATTTATTTAGTTACAATTTTTTTAGTTACATTTATTTTTAAAATTAATTTTGTTTATCATCTGGAAAAAAATTCGCTTACTAACATTTGTATACACACTAATTAAAATTTTTATTTGATGCTATTCATTTAATACTGATTATCCTAATGATGAAAAGAAAAAGTCTGTTCATTTAAAACGGAATTTAACGGCTACTGCATGAAGATTTTAAGAATGCCGAAAAATAAGATGAGAATGTTGCGTGATTATATAGCATGTTGTAACAGCGGCTCTGGTATGTGGCAGTGCATCATCCACTATACCTAGCATACCAGAGTGACGTAAACTAATGGCAATAGCATTTGTAATGAGAAAAAGTGGAATGCTATTACTCCTTATTTGAAGTCTGCCATAATTACTCGAATCACTTTGGATTCGTGTTCAACTTAGCTCAGCTGCTGCCATTTGAATTTAATAACTTAAATACTAAACGCATTAAAAAGCTTTCTCATTTAATTTTGTGATATTACTTAGCTATAAAATTATAGAAAAAATTATGATAACAAAATGTATATTTTTGCATTTCAATTTCATTGAAATCAAAATTTTATAATGGAAATTTAATTTTCCTAGATAGGTTGGGGGCCTGATGGTAGAGTGTCTGGCGCTCTACGATCGGTACTACAGGTTTCGGGTTCGAGTCCCGGTGGTGCCATGGCGGAATCCGCATTAAGCCGTAGGTCCCGGTTTGTTTAGCCCTCGTGTGCACAAGATGATCGTAGAGCGACAAACCAAACCAAACCTAGATAGATAGGTTTGCTAAAAGGTCTTAAAATATTAGTATAAGAGAAAATGTATGAAAACCAAATAGATTTAATTTACTTTAGATAGGTTTGCTAAAAGGTTTTGAAATATTAGTATAAGAGGAAAATGTATAAAAACAGAAAAGTATGTTCTAATTGAATGGCAGATTATTTTTAGCTGTAATTTGCTAAAATAATAATAATAATAAAATTTTAAAATAATTAATTTACTGTATTTTAATATTTATCCTTTTTTTTTTTTTTTTTTACTTTTAGTTAGCGCTATTCAAGCAAATAAACTTGTGGACATTGTAGAATCTTTTTCCCTCCTTTTTTGCACTTGGGGCAATATATAAAATGTCAATAAAATATTGTTATTAATTTTAATATTTAGCATTCAATGGAATATAGTATCTCATCCGGCTTTTATCATTGAAAAACTAAATTATTCTTTTTGAATTTAAAAACTGCACTGCTAATGATGGATATCATTAATAAAAATAAAGAAATTTATTTAATATTTTTAAGTTCTTTTTAAGAGTTTAATGATCTACAGCAGGGATGGCCAACTCAAATGATCTTGCGGGACATTTTGGAAATGCATCCAAACTCCGCGGGCTGCATGTAAAATCATAAATCCCCCTATTAGATTTAGACATTTTCTTGAAGTCAAAAATTGAAACATAATGAGTTATTATTATTGTGTTCACTATTATTCTTACATGTCAACATAAATAATATAATAATAATAATGATACTAAACGCTCATTGTAAAAAAATATGTAACACCAAAAATAAAACATAAAAAATATATAAATATAAATGAAATAAAAAAAAAAGGAAATCATTAACAAATATTTTTGAATATATGGATGCACGCACAATGTATTTTTTCAATTCACTACTTCGGCCGTAATACAATAAATATATTTTGTAAAAGTGTGATAAATCTCACGTGCCGGAAAAACACTGACATAGATACATAATGTAAAAAATTGTTATTAATTTTAATATTTAGTATTTAATGGAATATAGTATCTGATTAAGCTTTTATCATTGTAAAACTAAATTATTCTTTTGAAGTTAAAAACTGCACTGTTAATGGATATCATTAATAAAAATAAAAAGTAATTTATTTTAAGATTTTTAAGCTCTGTTTAAGTATTTAATGATCTACAGCACAGGGTGATCAACCCAAATGGAAATGCATCCTAACTCCGCGGGCCGCATATAAAATTATATATCCCCCTATTGGTTTTATACCCAACGTAGATATTTTTTGGAGATAAAAAAGGGAAACATAATGAGTTATTATTTTCGTGTTTACTATTATTTTCACATGTAAACATAGACAATATAATCATAATGATACTAAACGCACATTGTAAAGAAATATATAACACTGAAAATTAAATATAAAAAATATAAATATAAATAAATAAAAATGAAATAAAAAATTGAAAGCATTAAAAATATTTGTGAATGCACACATAATGTATTTTTTTTAATCCATTGGTTTTCACTTCTTTGGTCATTATAAAATAAATATATTCTGTAAAAGTGTGATAAAACTCACGGGCAGGAAAAATATTTAAAAGGCTGGTCGTGGGTTTGCCACCTCTGATCTACAGGTTTTCTTTTTCTAAATCTTTGGTAGTTCTCTTTTTATAAATTACTTATAGAAAACAATATTAATAAGTATGTGAAAAATTAACAGGTGCGAAATTTCTTGGTCATGTTTGTTACATGTTCCGAAAACTTTTGGAATTTCAATCCGTTAGCGGGTTTGAACCAGAACTTAAAAATAAATAAATGAATAAAAATGAAAAGTAAATGAGCCAACAGCATTTCAGAATAATCAGCTGTACTCGTGACTCAGTTGTAACGTGCGTCGCTGGTGAGCGCGAGGTTGCGCGAGGTTGTAGACACTGTTTCAAAATACGAGGAGACTTGATGGCGTCAGCTTCATGCCTTATGAGTCGGACTACCTAGTGGGAGTTTTCCGAGTGGCCGAGTGGCTAGCGCTCTGACACTCGGTACCACAGGTTTCGGGTTCGAGTCCCGGCGGTGCCATGGATGTTTGTAGTGGTTCGGAATCCATTTTAAAACCGTAGGTCCCGGTCTAACAGGATCGCAGAGCGTTGTGGGAATAGAGTTACTCCGCGTCCGTAGCTTCTCTTCAAGCTACACGCACCTCCTGGTCAGTGCTAAGTGAGTAACGTCGGTGCAGCGCTTGCCTTAAGGCATCCAACACAACTGTCTAATTGTTTGCCAGCTGCATTAGAGCAAAAAAAAAAAAAAAATGATTAAGCAAGTATCTTGACTTCTAATGAAACAAACTCAAAATTGTTTTAAAATGAAACAATAAAAAATTTCTTTTTTTCGCTTTTTTTTTTTTTTTAACGAAAATCGTCATTTGAATGTAGTCGGTTATGTTAAAAGACAAAATGCTTCATTCAATACCACATACAACAACTACTGCTATCTTTTCCCCTTCATAAATCAGTGCAAAATCTACCAACTTATAAAATAAAATGCAAATTGGAAAAAAAAAAATTTTATTGCTTTTTACATTTTCTTACAAGTGAACGATACTAGGTTGAAAATAGCAAAAGTTTGCGGTAAGAAATCTTGATGTGCTATTTTTCTTTTTCAAGGCCTTGCATATAGTATCTTTATCAGTGACTGCAGCCCTTATTACGGTGCGCGTGTATGCGTTCTCATAGTGTCCACAGAACGAATGAAAACATAACGCGTCACATCCGGCGGAAGTGCTATTTCAGACGAAATCGGAAGATTATAGAAGGAATGACGCATTTAAAAATGCTAGCAGCACGCATGTAGGTTGATTTGAGAGAAATAAAAATAATGCCCAATCAATGAATACTTTTCTTATAAAACTATATATTTTATTCTCTTTTTTGCTAAGCTTTATGTATTATGTCTTCAGTTCTATTAAAAATATCTTTAGAATTGAAATTACGAAAGGAAACACAGAGACCGACGCTAGATTAAACCGCAGTAAAAGTAGAATATATATTAAAGTTCTATTATCACAAAAACCGCAAAGGAAAATGGATGACTTATAAAAAAATATAACTGAAGCCTTCTTTTTATATCGAAAATTATTATTATTTATAAAAAATTGAATATTTCTCCTTGATAGGATCATTTATTTTATATAAATAAATAAATAAAAAAACCCATATATTTAATACAGAATATGTATGACATTAAAATGAAAGATTAGCTGTGATATAGAGAATCCAATAATTCTTCTTCATTGGCGCAACAGGCTCATGGTGGAGCACGGCCGTCTGCCTACTGGCAGATTTCCAGGCTGCAGATTGCTTTTCTTTTTACGGGGTAGGAATGCCAGCCCCAAGCCCAGCGCTCTACAGTCATATTGCCTTTGGGGTCTGTAAGACTGACTAAATGATCTGTGATAATGAATATGACTGACTATGATAGCCTGATATGAGTGGCTAGCTCTCTGGCTCTCGGTACCATAGGTTTCGGGTTCGAATCCCCGGCGATGCCATGGATGTTTGTAGTGGTTCGGAATCCATTTTAAGCCGTAGGTCTCGGTCTCATATGATCGCAGAGCGTCACAGAGCCCGGTCACACTTCTCACCCATATCAATCCCAAATTGTAAAGGGGCAACTCAGTTCTAGGTACAATGATGTGGTGTGGTATAATAGTAGTAATAATACTCATATTAGGCTGGGACCTACGGTTTAAAGTGGACTCGAACAACTACAAACATCCATGGCATCGCCGAGATTCCGAACCCGAAACCTATGGTACCGAGCAGCATCTGAGCTAAACAGTTAAAAAAGGAAATAAATCCCAGACAAAGTTCCAAAGAGAGAAAAATTTTCATAAACAAACAATAAATTGATTCAATTTCAGTTGAATGATAAAATATTGAAATCAGTTTCCTTTAATAGCTAAATGGGAAACAAATTCTTAATCGTAGATAAATATTTTTATTCAGTGAAGCAGAGACAGTCGATATCTTGCCACTCAGGAATGCAGTATCCAAGAATTTCAGAAATCCGTCGACCTCTCCGTAAACTGCATTCCAACTACTCCTCAAATCAGTATCATTAGCCAAATGAGCTGTGGAAATTGGAACGGTTTTTAGACCAATTATAAATAATCACAGCGGAAATGGTAATTAAATTTGAAGCTGAATTCCATTTGAGTTACCGATTTAATGCAATGTAAAAGTTATTTATTTATTTCAAATTTTTATTGATAGTTGAATATTTATCATGAATTAGTTATGGTAGTTAAATATTTATCATGAATATTATGAAATACATTGATATATTTGATAAGTAAATTGACCTAGTTGAGCTTTCAATTCTAAAATGAATTCCATTTTTACTGTTTTGAGAATGAAAAAAAGTTGGAACCAAAACTGAAACGAATTTATTATAAAGTAAATAACTACTTTTATTTTAAAATTCTGGGCCCTGAATGGCCGAGTGGCTAGCGCTCTGGCACACGGTATCAGAGGTTTTGGGTTCGAGTCCTGGCGGTGCCATGGATGTTTGTAGTGATTTGGAATCCACTTTAAGCCGTAGATATCTGTCTAACAAGATCGTACAGCGTTGCGTGGTAGTGTTACTCCGCGTCCGTAGCTTATCATCAAGCTACACGCACCTCCTGGGTAGTGCTACGTGAGTAACGTCGGTGAAGCGCTTGCTTAAGTGTTTGCCCGCAGCATTAGAACAAAAAAAAAAAAATTAAAAATTCATAGACAAATAATACAAACACTGATAAATTCTAAAACTACTGAAAATATTTTTCAACATTGTTCTTATATTATTGTTGTTGTTCTACTGTAGCTGGCAATACAGAGACAGTTAATCTTTATACCATAGCTGTTACACATTTAGCACTACGCAGGCTGCGTGTAGCTTGAAGCTAAGCCACGGACACGCAGTAAAAATACCCCCGTTTAAAGGTCAATAGGCTTTTCAAAAATTTTCCAGAAGAATATGGTAACCATAGTGATGACGAGTCCAAAATCTTTTTTTTTTAGATTTTGGACTTCGTTTTCACGCTTCAATATTAGAAATCTGAAAAAAACAATTGAAAAAATTAATCCGTCAACAGAGGGTAACACCCTAACGAACTCGTGATAAATTCACTAGTATTAATTCTGACTCGGGAAAGAAAAAAAAAATGTCAACCACATGCAAAGAGCAAATACAATAAACAGAGCAAACGAAACCTCATGCATATTTGTCGCTGTTGTATCAGTTGCCGAAATGGAAAATAACATAATTATTTTCCTAAACGAAAATTCTAAAATAATTATATTTCTTATTCTGAGTTATTCAGATTTTTAGACATAATAGATCCAAAATGTGAGAGAACATTTAAAACATGTAAAAAAGTCAGAATTAAAAAGAAATTGAATGAGATTGTTTAATCACGAAAAGAATTTGCAAAATTTTTACAAAAAGCGCGGTAGCCTGCAATTGAATTTGAATATAAAGACCAATATATAAAAATTTTTTTCCATATCCTCCCATATACTTCTGAAAAAAACTTTTAAAAACCTATTGACCTTTTAAAAAAAAAATCTTTAAGACAGTCAAGTCAAAATCTTGTTTTTAAAGATTTTGAACTTCGTTTTCATTATCAATGTTTGAAATCTGAAAAAACATTGGAATGATTAATCCATCAACAGAGGGTAACACCTAACAAACTCTTGATAAATTCACTGGTATTAATTCTGAATCGGGAAAGAAAAAAAATAAATGACAACCACATGCACACGGCAAATACAATAAACAGAACAAACGAAGCCTCATGCATATTTACTGGTGTTGTATCAGTTGCCGAGATGGAAAATAACATAATTATTTTCTAAACAAAAATTCTAAAACAATTATATTTATTATTATGAATTATTCATTTTTTTTAGATGTAATAGATCAAAAAGTGAGTTAAAACTTTTTTACATTTAAAACACGTAAGAAAGACTGCCTTAAAAAAAAAAAAAAATTTGGATGAGATTGCATATATAATGGATCCCCAAAAGCGTTCGCAAAATTTGTATAAAAGCCCAAAGAATTCGAATATAAAGACCAATATTTTTTCTATATCATCAACCTGTATTTCTGAAAAAAAAAAAAAAAAAATTTTAAAAACTTATTGTCCTTTAAAAAAATCCTTTAAGCCAGTCAAATCCTAAATCTTTTTTATAAAGATTTTGGATTTGACTAACTAAGGTTCTTTTAAAGATCAATAGGTTTTTAAGTTTTAAGTTTTTCACAAGTATATGGGGATCATAGTGATGGTAAGTATAAAATCTTTTTTTTTTTTTTTTATATAAAGATTTTGAACTTCGTTTTTTCGCATCAATATTTGAAATCTGAAAAAAACAATTGAAATGATTAATCCATCAACAGAGGGTAGCACCTAACCAGGACCGGATATTTCCTATAGGCTAACTAGGCTTCAGCCTGGGCCTCAAGATCAAGAGGGGCCTACATTCAAAATGTTAGCAAAATTAGAATTACACTATTCTAAAAACACTAAAACACTGAATCGAAAATAAGGAGAAATTCTACATATATGAATAATAAACAAACATAATAAGTAATTTACAAACTTAAAAATGGGAGGTGAAAGGGCCTCATTAGTGGAATAGCCTAGGGCCTCTTTTCATCTAAATCCGACCCTAACCCTAACGAACTCATGATAAATTCACTGGTATTAATTCTGAATCAGACGGAAAAAAACGACAACCGCATGCATACGGCAAATACAATAAACAAGTCTCATGCATATTTGCTGCTGCTGTTGTATCAGTTGGCAAGATGGAAAATAACACTCAATCCAGTGTTATTTTAGCGCTCTCCGCAGCATAAGAGCTGTGAGGACGAGCAGTCATTCTGCCTGTCGTCAGTCGTCTTTGTTTTATTTTTACAGCCAACACACCCGCACCTGCTAGCGACAGCATCTGGAATGCTGCTGCATCATTACTTATTTTATTTTATTTGTTTTTCGCCCCTTCACAACAAGGCTCGTCATCTTTTTTTTTTTTTTTGCTGTAACCATTTCTTATGTATATATATATTTATTTACTGTTGGCGAAGCCCGGCAGGAAAAAAAATCACATAGAAAATGATGGTGCATCAACCTTTTTCTTCTTTGTCTATTAATAGAATCTTCTGGATCGGAATCAGCTGGGATGGATGATATCTGGAAAGTTCTTCTTCTTCCAGTGAAAGAGACTCGATGGAAATCAGGGAGATGAACGTACGTGGGTTTTGACAAATCTGTTGAACCTTAAAGGAAAATAGTGGCACGCCCACATCATACATTGCATCCCAAAAAGGGTTCTGAATTTGCATTTAGATATGACTTTTGACATGGGATGAATATGTAAAAATACATCGCGAACTGTTGCATGATGAGAAATATCGACAATAGGGTGCTCGAATTGGTATATATATCGACAATATACTACTGTGCCCCAAAGTAAAACCAATTTTAAATTTAAATTTCCCGGCCACGTGGAATTTAAATTTTTTTTCTTTTAGGTTGTTGGCACTGTCTTTGACTCCTGTGTGAAATTTCGCGTCAAAATAGTCATTAGTGTGCGAGTTACGCTTGGCTTTGGGAGACGCTAAAAGTGACTTCGACAATTTTTGAAATGTCTGAATTAATTGAGCAAAGAACTGGCATTCAATTTTGTTTGCGGAAACGTATAGAATGGTGCAGAAGGCATTCGGTGAGCATTCCTATATCGGAAAGAAATGCTTAGAAGAGGTATAAACAGTTCAATGAAAGCAGAGAACGCATTGAAGACGAAGAGAGCTCTGGTAGACCATCCACCTCAACCGACGAAACTCACGTCCAAAAAAATTAAAGATTTGGTGCTTGCAAACCGTCGATTTACAATTAGAGACCTTGCTGATGATGTTGGAATTTCAAAAGGATCGGCCCATTCCATTTTAAAAGATGTTTCGGGCCTCAAACGCGTCAAATCTCGATTGGTACCGAAAACACTGAATTTTTGGAAGAACGTCGCGTTGAGGTGTGTGAAGCAATGCTTTCTGTCTATCAGGACACGTTGAAATGCATCATAACTGGAAATGAGACTTGGATTTATACTTGCGACCCGGAAACCACCGATCAATCGAGCGAATTTCGTGACAAATGTGAAGCAAGAGCGAAAAGAGCACGCCCAAGTCGTTAAAAAATCAAGATCATGTTGACTTTTTTCTTCGATTACCGTGGTGTGGTGCATTATGAATTTCTTCCGATGCATTATGAATTTCTACTTTTATAACTTTTGGAACATAACTTCCTTTTTATACACTATTTTTGTTAAAAATAAAAAATAGTGTATATAAGGAAAAAAATAGTCGAAAAATAATATGCAAAATCGTCGTATACGAAACAAATAGGCATAGCCAATAGGCCACGATTTCGTATAACGTGGAATTTTATAGGAAACTACCAACCATGTTCTACATATGCTTCTATATGTCGGTAAGTAGCGGCGCGCATTAAAATCATCTTTATTGCAAACGCTTTGCATATAACTTAGCAGAAGTAATGCGACCGACATCTTTAATTTACTTCAAGTACAATTAATCCCCAACACAATGGCGGAGTAAACAATGCAAGACATTGAAGCACGCTGCTTGATTCTATTAAGCCTGAGTGCGTCTGCTGCGATACCGGTGTTTGGAGAGCAAGGAAGGCCTTTTTTTTTTTTTTTCACTCGCCGAAACGATAGCAGTGGAAACTGCTTAGAACAGCTCAACTCGAAAAAGGTCCTCCAGAGCAAAGAGCCCTCTTGAGGGGAAGGCCTTACTTACTTTAAAAGATTAGGAAACAATCGACGGAATCAGCAGTTACCGAAAAAAAGTTGCTGTAAAGAGTTTTTCGAATCAGATACCTACCTCTATTAGAGAATTGGATTTTAACGTAGAATATGTTTTAAAGGTGGATTAAAAACGTTACCGTTGTGAATGCATTTGCAATATCAAAAATGTTTCGAATATCCAAACCAAATTGGTGATTTAAGTTACTTATTAATTAATTATCTAATTCTACATTTTTTTATGTGGTGCTAACCCAAAGATCATCTAGAATAATTAAGTTTAATCCTTTTTCAATTCCTTCTATTAGCTCACACTCTCCCTATTGTCTCCTATCTTGTTCAAATTTTCAATCGTTAAAAAGTACTTTTTACTTATCCACTCAAGTTCAAATACATATTTTTGAACTTGCGGTGGATGACACTGGATGTTAATACAGTTTTTTCAAATATTAATTCATTCCTTAAATTTAATTAATTAATTTTAGTTTTTTTCAGATTTAAGTTGCATGTATCTACAAATATATGGCACCAGATAAACTTAAAAAATGAATGAAAATTATTTATAAATGACTTTCTGCAATAGAGTAAAAAAAAAGTAGGAATTGACTTTAAGATATTTTTTTTATATTACTGTTTTTAATTTAGAAACTATACTTTTTTTATAGAAATTAAAGTTAAAGATAGAATAAAACTTTTGAAATTGTATTAATTCGGAAAAAAAAAAAAAAAAAAAAAAGTCGGTTTTTTTTTTTTCCTAAGAATTTTTCACAAAACACGTTAAACACTGTTGTTGTTGTGTCTAATTCTCAGTGTCCTGCAATGAGGAACGGACATCCCATGAGTGATCTACTCGTGGATGGAAGGAAAGGAGCAGCGTACGTTGTAATGGAGCATCCCTAGGTAGAAGTCTGACTGGGCTCCGTGTTGCTGAAGAAGGGGGTAGAAGATCCAGGAGGACTTTTAGAGGAAACTACCCAACATTTGTGTATTGTATGAGAGAAAACCAAGAAAACTACGAACAGACTGCTTGGCTTTCGATGTAAGATGCTTTAGACACTTTGTTACTATCACCATCATTTTATCACAATCACCGGTTCAAAGTTGGTTCTGAACCACTACAAACATCCATGGCACCGCCGGGCCTCGAACCCGAAAACTGCGGCACCGAGAGCCAGAGCGTTAGTCACTCGGACATCAGACCACATGGTGACAAATTGGAAAAATTATGGATAAAAATAAGAGTTTTTAAAAGATCCCTGCCCTTCACAAATAAGAATTGCATAGAATTTATTTAAGTTCATACGATTCTTTTATGTAAAAAAAACCTTACATTGAACTTTAATAAATAAAAACTTAATAAATAAATAAGTAAATTTAATCTAAATCTATTCATTTCCCAAAAGTAAGGAGAAAAAAAGTCTCCATATAGTGGGAGGAAAGGAACAGATTCTAATGTACTGGCGATGACCGTGGCAGTCGATAGTGAATATGCTAACGTACATGAGTATCGCATCGACTATCATGCTGTCTGATGCAAGTTTTCTTCCATTTACCCATAAAAATCCTTCCGGAAGGTCCTTCCTTTATCTATTGATACTCTGTTCGTGGTACACATAAGTGGACCACCGATGTACAGAGTAAAAAAAATTAAGGAACTGACAAATTAGCAGACGTCTTCTTCTAAGACCATTACTTAAATTGCACCGCGTAATTCAATTGGCTGTGACAAATATCGCGATTAAACGCGAGTTGGCGTTCCAAAGGGGACTGTCACCGCACATAAAGATGACACGTTCAATTGAGATAACTCGATTCGGCTAAAGAAGTAGAGCAAGAAAGAGCAGCGAGCTAAGCTAAGGTCTTCTATTTCGCATCGTGTCACAAGCGATTTATTTGGTAAGCCAACCCCCCTGCCTTTGTCGTTTTTTTTTCCAAATGCATTTGACACGGTGTAAGGATTGCGGGAATCAATAGTATAGGTTACATTAGAGGAAAAAAAAAAAACCGGTCAAGTCCAGTATAGGGTTTTGCATTTAATTACCACATAAAATTTCTTGAAGTACAGCAAAATTTATTATTATTTTTTTTTTTCAAATTTTGAGAAGGTAGTTCCTTGAGGTATTCATAATGCACAAATTCATGATGTTTGCATTCATATATTCAAAAATTAATTGTCGAAATGATGAGAATAAATTAACTTTGATTTTAAAATAATATTCTTGAGAATATAGGACAGATATTGCCTGTTTTATTTATGAGTTTACAGTTATGAGTTCGCAGAATAAGATTTTTATAACACTTATGTCACAAAAGAGAAACTTTCCAATTTTCCAAAGTTGTTAGCGCTTTTGATTCAACTTACACCTACGAATCATTTTTTTTTTTTAAAAGGAAATTGACCTAACACAAAACACGCTGAAACATAGAGGAAGCTAACCTGCAACACCCATTACGAAGTGCAAATACCCAAATGGAGATCGATTTGCGAAAGCTAAGCGAAAGTGTGGAGAAACAAATATCGCACTAGTAAAATAAATATTTTTTAATCATTTCATTTTTTTTATTCCGTTTATATTTATATATTTTTTATTATATTTAATTTTTAATGTTATATATTTTCGGGGCCTGATGGCCGAGTGGCTATCGCTCTGGCGCTCGGTACCACAGGTTTAGGGTTCAAATCCCAGCTTTGCCATAGGTGTTTGTAGAGGTTCGAATCCACTTTAAACCGTAGGTCCCGGTCCTAATAGGATCGTAGAGCGTTGCGGGGGCATTGTTACTCCGCGTCCGTGGCTTATCTTCAAGTTACATGCGCCCCCTTGGTAGTGCAAAGTGAGTAACGTCGGTGCAGCCCTTACGACATAAGATCACGGTCTATTTACCAGCTGGATTAGAAGAAAAAAAAAAAGTGTTATATATTTCTATACAATATGCGTTTAGTATTATTATATCAGCTATATTTACATGTAAGAATAATAGTAAACACAACAAGAATAACGCATTGTGTTTCACTTTTTTCTCCAAAAATGTTTATAGTGTGTCTAAATCTAATATGGGGTTATATAATTTTATATGCGGCCCGCGGAGTTAGGATGCATTTGCAAAATGGCCCGCAAGATCATTTGGGCTGGCCACCCTTGATTTAATTTTAACATTAATTCCCATTTTTGAAAGAAAAAAGAAAATAATTTTCATGAAAGAGTCCAGGAGTAGGATTTTTAAATCGATTCCTGACTACTCGTTTCCAACTCCTTCAAAAAAATGCTCGACTCTGAAACCTCTGATTGAAATTATTTTACGATATTAATATTTATAACGATATTTAAAAGAATGTTCTTATTTATTGCTCACATTCACCATAAAATAAACGAGAACCCTTCTTTTTTTTGCATCAAATTTTATGAAATGAGGAGCTTTTTTTTTTTTTTGTTCCAGTTCCTTACAAATAACTTCCATTAATAACAATTCATGTCTCTTTCTTTCCACGTTTTCTGATCCTTCTTCAGTTAATAAATAGCTTTGGGAAAAAAAAGAAAATCCATATTTTTTTTTCTTAAATAAGGTTTCTTTATGTATTATTTATAGGAAAGCTCATTTTTTTGTGTGTAAGTTTGGGTCCCATCCAATTTTGAAAGAGCAATTCGAATTACAGGGGGTCTGATGGGCGAATGGCTAGCGCTCTGGCACTCGGTACCACAGGTTTCTCTTTCGAGTACCGGTGGTGCCATGGATGTTTGTAATGGTTCGGAATCCACTTTAAACCATAGGTCCCGATCTCATACAACCGTATAGCTTCTCAGAGCCCCACCAGACCTTCTTCTCACCCACAACATTCCCAAACTGTAAAGGGGCAACTCAACTTTAAGCATGATGTACTGGTAGTAGTATTGAAGGATGCCCACTAAATGGCCTCCTTAACATTAATTCTCGGAATTTTGAAAGAAATTATTTTCATGAAAGAGACAGGAGTAGGATTTTTAAATCGACTCCTGATTCCTTCTTAAGTATTCCTTCAAAAATGCTTGACTCTCAAAACCTCTGATTGAAACTATTTTTAAGATATTAATATTTATAACGATGTTTAAAAGAATGTAAGGGCCTGAATGGCCGAGTGCGGTGTCACAGGTTTCGAGTTTGAGTCCCGGCGGTGCCTTGGATGTTTATAGCGGTTCGAATCCACTTTAAACCGTAGGTCCCGGTCCTAATTGATCGAAGAGCGTTGCGGGGGCATTGTTACTCCGCGTCCGTGGCTTATCATCAAGTTACACGCGCTCCCTGGGTAATGCAAAGTGAGTAACATCGGTGCAGCCCTTATGGCGAAGATCACGGCCTATTTGGCAGCTGCATTAGAATATAAAAAAATATATTTATAACGATGTTTAAAAGAATGTTCTCATTTATTGCTTCACATTCACCATAAAATAAACGAGAACTCCTTTTTTTTGCATCAAATTTCATGAAACGGTGATTTATTTTGTTCCAGTTCCTTACAAATAACTTCCATTAATAACAATTCATGTCTCCTCGTTTTTCTGATCCTTCTTCAGTTAATAAATAGCTTTAGAGAAAAAGAGAAAATTCATATATTTTTTTAAATAATGTTACTTTATGTATTATTTATAGGAAGGCTTTACATTTTTTGTGTGTGTGTGGGTTTGGGTCCCATCCAATTTTGAAAGAGCAATTCGAATAACAACCAACGAATAGCGCATCCATGGAATACTTCAAACATAAAAGGATTTGTTTGTAGAAATAAATAAATAAATAAATATTGTTATATAAGATAAGATTGATATTGTTAAATAAGAGTTTTCGGCGGACATTAAAAACAAAATAAACGCAAGTATTCATGTACCGCTATCCGTCGGATATCTATGCTCATTACGAAACCATTGTTAAACAAATCCGACTTTTAATTATCCGATGCATGTCAATTTTTCTTAATTGGGATGCTTCCTTAATTGCTTGTTGTTGTTTGAAGTTTGTGAAAGTGAATATCGCATATGCGGTATGGAAGGTTTTATGGATAGTAGCTTTTCATTCGTTATAGCCAGTATCGGTTGTGTGGCGTGTGTTTTATTCAAAAAAATGTCCCAGAATTTTTAGAAAATGGCTTGTTATATTTAGGGATTGCAATACCAGGATACCGAATACCGGTATTTTGAGCCATTTGTACAGTTTTGTAATATCGGTATTCACAAATTTAAATAACGTTTTTTCGGTATTTACTAGAAATTTAGAATTCTTATCTGTGAAATTCTTATTCTTATTTGAAAACTAGAAATTCTTATCTGTGAAATTCTTATTCTTATCTGTGAAATTCTTATTCTTATCTGAAAACTAGAAATTCTTATCTGTGAAAAAATAGATTGTAGTAGTGAAGAAAGTGTGAAATATTTCGATATTTTTTAAATTGGTGACTTTGTTATTCACGTTGTATTTGCATATCAAAATATTTTTCATACTTATTATATATATACTCATAAATAATACCCAATAATAATGAATTAGAATAACTTTAAAGAACATAAAAAATCAGTTGATAATGCTTCGGTTTATGTTTTTTAAGATCATATTTCAAAAATTTGTAATAGTATCACAGACTGAATAGCGATATTTACACATTTTGTGATTTAAATAAATAAAATGTTCCTTTACTTTTTTGTGATTCTTTATATACTGTTATAATTTATAAGTTAAACATTTTTTTTGTAATATTTACATTCTCTAATAAAACTGGGAAATAAAACAAAAAAAAAAAAAAAAAAACTGTGTTTTTCTTTCTTTTCTAAAACTTCTACTACCGGTATTAAAACCGGTATCCCGGTATTAAGATCTAAAAATACCGAATACCAGTATTGAAATTTTTGTCCGATATTGCAATCCCTAGTTATACTATGCTTTTTTCTTTGTGTGTGTACATATATATAATGTTATCCAACCATAATAAAATCTAAGGTGAGGAAATTTTATTTATGGGTTGTATTATACTTATACAACCCTCTGTCCGCCTTGAATATTTTTCCGGCCGTGAGGTTTATCACACTTTTACAAAATTTATTTATTTAATAATGACCAAAACAGGAAAACCAGTGCATTAAAAAAGTGCAAAATGTGCGCATTCATATATTCAAAAATGAACTGCTGAAATTATGAGAAAAAAAAAAAAAAATGTAACAATGATTATAAAATAATATTCTTTGTCAATATGTGACAGACATTGTCTTTATTTATGAGTTTACAGTCATGAGTTCGCAGTTCATGATGCGCGCTCATCTTGGAACATCTAATATAACAAATTTCCATGTTTCACTTTAAGTGACCTCAGTGACCATCCCTAGATACGAACAGTTGATTGTTGATAGCAGAGCAAACCACACTCTCAGTTGAAGTTGTTAGCACTTTTTAGATTCATCTTACACCTTCCAATCGTTTTTTTTCGAAAATGAAATTGAGTAAAATACAAAATACGCTCAAACAAAACGGACGCTAACCTGCAACACCCAGTACGATGTGCAAATACCCTAATTGAGTTCGATTAGCAAAAGTTCAGTGAAAGTGTGGAGAAACAAATAGCGCAATATTAAAACAAATATTTTTTAATGATTTCATTTTTTTTTTACTTCATTTATGTAATTTTTATATTTCACTTTTAGTGTTATATATTTCTTTACAATATGCGTTTAGTGTCATTATTATTACATTATCTATGTTCACATATAAGAATAATAGTGAACACAACAATAATAACTGATTATGTTGCAATTTTTCACTCCAGAAAAAAATGTCTATAATGGGTCTAAATCTAATATGTGGATTTATAATTTTATAGGCGGCCCGCGTAGCTGTGATGCATTTCCAAAATGACCCGCAAGATCATTTGGGTTGACTACCCCTGGTTTAGAGTAATAGTTAATAAAAAAAAATATACACTTTTTTTATTTTGTCTAAATACATTAAATTTTTCAGTCCTAATGTCTTTTTTAAAATTCAAAATATCTTTTGCAAATCCACTGTAATTACATGCAAGAATAATAGTAAACACAATAATAATAACTCATTATGCTTCAATTTTTCACCCCAAAAAATGTCAATAGTGGATCTAAATCTAATAGGGGGATATATAATTTTATATGCGTCCGGCGGAGTTGTGATGACTTTCCAAAGTGGCCCGCAAGATCATTTTGGTTGGTCACCCCTGCTTTAGAGTAATAGTTAATAATAATAAAAATACTTTATTTGTCTAAATACATTAAATTTTTCAGTCCTAATGTCTTTTAAAATTCAAATGATCTTTTCGCAAATCCACTGTAAAATACTCGTTTGCAAATAACTACGAGAGAAACGTTGACAAACACTGCAAACAAACTACATACCACTTGGTTCGAGAGTATTTATGACAAAGTTTTAAAACTTCGAAATCCGTGACGTCATCTCATTGTTGTAATTTCCTCCCCTCCACCCCATATCCCCCTTTTTCCCCTAAGCCACCCCTCAAAATCTTAAACGTGCCCCACGAACTCAGGAAAAGCCTTCGCAAAAATACAATCCGTTTTAACGAGCACAGAGCCCAAGGAACAGCGAGAGAAGCCATTGGTGGAGGGCGAGCAGTGACGTCAAAAGACGTCATTGTGACGGTGGGGATACGTCGATGGTGGGTGATCGATGTGAGCGTGGGGGAGGGAAGGTAGGAAATTTAGGAGGGGGATTCAGTCTAGGAATGTGGTTGAAAAGACGGTAATATTTCGTATAGATGAGGTTGGATGATTAAAAATAGGTAAAATGAATGGTTACTAATTTTTTTACTTTCACTTTCTCTCTTTTTCATTCATTCAGACTTTTAGATTTATGAACATTAATAAATTGAATCGTTGGAATGTTGCCTGGAATAAAAAAATGGTGTTATTTGAGTAACTGAAATATGGCCAAGGTGTATGATAATTTAAATGTGTTTTTGGTTTAGAATAAAAAGTTATTATTAGATTTTCAGTAATGAATGTTTTTTCACTTTATGTTTTATTTATTTTATATATCATGACAGAAAAAAATAAATAAATATAAAATAAAATAATTAGAAAAATAATCGATATACAGAAAAAAAAGGGTGATTATAACCAAAAGACCCACTTTTAAAATGCTGTAAAAAAAAGAAACACTCGTCACAATAAGTTTAAATTTGAAATGAAGATACTTGAAGAAGGGGGAAACGGTATGGCATCAGAAAAAAAAAAAGTTATAAAAAAGTTCCACCGATTTTGATCTTGCCGTGGTGGATGGGCTTTCCACTAACATGTCACAACTGTTGAACGACTTGGAAGCCATTTTTTCGTCAAAAACACAAACAATCAAGCACCTTGAACCCCACAGTTGGTTTAATATGCAACTCATGCCAAATACATTGTCATTACGATTCAAAATATCACCGGCAGCCGAATTCACTTTCTTTATGCCGGGAGCGCTTTCTTTATTTACAGCGCCATCTATTAATACACTTTTGAACTTTTCTTGATGCCGTACCGTTTCCCCCTTCTTCAAATATCTTCAAATCAAATTTGAACTCATTGTGACGAGTGTTTCTTTTTTTTTTTTTTTTACACTATTTTGAAAGTGGGACTTTAATTACAATCACCCTGTATATAAAAAGGGAAAATTATGAATAAAAACACTTTAAACATTCACTTTATGCTAGTTCATATTTGTCAAAAAAAAATTTGTTAAAGAAATGATGGAATGGGAACTAATGGAATGGGAAAATAAGGAAAAGGAATTTTTTTGTAAAGGGATCTTTCGAGTGGCTAGCTCTGTGGCGCTCGGTGTCATTTGTTTGAGTTCAAATCCGGAGTTAACATCCGGCGGTACCATGAATGTTTGTAGTGGTTCGGAATCTACTTTAAACAATAGGTCCCGGTCTAATGTGATCGTAGAGTGTTGTGGGGGTAGTGTCACTTGCGCCCGTAGCTTATCTTCAAGCTACACGTTCCCCCTTGGTAGTGCTAAATGAGTAACAGGGGTGCTGTCTTTGCTTATGGCATAAAGACTAACTGTCTCTGTATTGCCAGCTCCATTAGAACAACAACAACAGGCCAATAAATAAAAATATATAGACATAAATGGAAGAAACTTTTTCTTTACTAAATAGAAAAAATATAAAAAATTTAAATAAATAAATTTTTTTTTTTTTTTTAGAATTGAAATAATGATTAATTAGCATTTTTTAAAAATTAAAATTACATTTAAAGTATAAAATTTTGAATTTTCCAATTACACTCATTCCAATTCAAACAGTCAAAATCGAAAACAGATCAATTTTTCTGTAAAAACTAATTTCTCCTGCTCACTGACTAACAACGCACGACAGCTGTAGTAAGTGTTAGTCGAGGTACGGATAATTTTTTACATCAACTAGTTAAGTTTATCTAAAAATTTTATTTTTATTTTTATTTATTCTTGAAAGATCAGCTTAAAGCTTTGATAATATGGAAACTTAAATAACTGGCGTGTTTCATTTAATTATAATTAATTTTTTTTTCAAATCACTATTGAAAAAGGTTAAAAACTGTAATGAGTTATAATCCTTTAATTTAAATTATATAATTTATATTCGAATTAAATGATTACAATTAATTTCAGCTGTATATATATGAAGATTTAGATTTTCATTCTGGCACTCGGTACCATAGGTTTCGGGTTCGAGGCCCAGGCGTTGCATGGATGTTTGTAGGGGTTCGCAGTTCACTTTAAACCGTAGGTTCCGGTCTTATAGGATAGTAGAGCATTGTGGGGGTAGTGTCCGTGTCCGTAGCCTCTTCACACACCCCCCTGGGTAGTGCTAAATGAGTAACAGCAGTACAGCCCTTGCTTATGGCAATAAAGATTAAGTGTTTCTGTATTGCCAGCTGCATTAGAACAACAACTATTTTCTCAGAAGTGACAAGATAATAACTGATACATAATTTTTCTATTGTATTCAAAACAATTTAGATCTAAAGCAAAAATAATTATTTGTACAATTTGTAATACATTTTTATATTTATTTACATTTAAGTATTCTGTAACATTGCCAAGAAATATTCGTTATCATGTTCATTTTATCATAAAGTCCTTTATCGAATATCCATATAACAAGTAATATAAGTCATTTTCTACTTTTTCACTCTATTGCAGAAAGTCCTTTATAAATAATTTTCATTAATTTTTTTAAGTTTATGTGGCGCCATCTATTGGTAGATATATGCAACTTAAATGTAAAAAAAACTAAAATGAATGAATTAAATTTAATTACTGAGTTAATATTTGAAAAAACTGTATTAACATAACAGTGCCACTACAAGTTCAAAAAGAATGTATTTGAACTATGGATGAATAAAAAAAGTATTTAATTAACGATTGAAAATTTTAACAAGATATATATAGGGAAAGTGTGAGCTAATAGAAGGAATTGAATAAGAAGTATTTTTCTCCCAAAGCTATTTACGTTCTAGACATTATTGAAATAAAAAAGCATTTCTTTTAAATTTCATCTTTTAGAATGGATGTATTTAGTATCTCAAGGGTATGTATTCCTCGATAAAGCTGATTGCATCCCGATATTTATTTAGTGGATATCTTTAAAGATCTTTTATATTGAGTTTTGTATACCTTTTTAAATATTGATTTTTTTAAATGACTTATTTGCACACATAACTTTTCGTGTAATTCTCTAATACTGTGATTTTAGAAAATAAATATACTTTACTTTAGCAAATTTTGTTGGAAAATGAAAAGGAAAATATCAAACCAATTATCTAATTTCAAAGCAAAAGGTTATTTTATGTTAGTGTGTTATTAAAATATTAAGATGTTCAAAATTTATCAATGGTTTCATCAAACAATATAAGTTAAATAAATAAAAATAGATAGAAATCTCAAATAGGAATGAAACCTTCAAACATTAGATAAATAAGTTCATTCAATCTAAGAACGAAAAAAAAAAAAAAAAAAAGAAAAAAGAAAAAAAAGAGTGAATACAAATTAAAACAATGAATAAATAAATAAGTTAAAAAACCATTATGTAACCATTATGGAAATAAAAAAAATCCCGTGGGACAGACCTATGACGTCATTTACATTTTATCGTCTCATTTGGTTACATTTTTATCGTCGATTTAAGAAATAAATAGCGAGATTTATTTTCTGTTTTTTTTGTTGTTGTTGTTACTAATCAGATAAAAATACAAATTATCCCGAAAAAAAGGTTTATTGTCCTACATTTTACGATATAATCGCTCAAAATCTGTATTTTTAACGTTGGAATAATTCTCATTAAAAAATTTTTTTTGTGAACATTAAGAAAATGCCGAAACTAAATGATTGTTTGAATTAATAGTCTCGAAAGTGATAGAATTCAGTTTATAGTTTTTATGTAATTATAAATTATCACTGTTTTTTTCTTTATTTTTAGGTCATTTAAAAAAATTCTCTCTCTTTTATATATATATATATATATATATAAACTCATGTTTGTGAAAATTGCAACACCATGAAGGACTTATGCGAGTGAGCTGAAATTTTCAGGAAATGCAAATTAGCGCATGATATGCAAATGATTAGAATTTCAAATCCGTAGCGCATGCGTATGCTGAGCTGCGCGCTCTGAACGGCGGATGGATCCGAATAAATAGACGGCTGTAGCGAGGCGTGTAGGGTTATCGATGGTTATCTGATAGTGGTAAACGTTAACTCAATCGTTACTTATGCCTCTTCGACGAAAGAGAGCGAGATTTGAACAACTTACAGAGTGTGAACGGGGGAGAATCATCGGCCTTCCTGAAGCTGAATTGTCTTATCGTGCAGTAGCCGCCCGTGTGCAGCGTAAAGCAGCAGAGTGATGCGTCTTTGGAAGCAGTGGACGGACGAGTGTCGGACAACTCGGAAATCCGGGAGTGGACCCAAAAATGTGACATCAGCTCGCGATGATAGACACCTGGTCCGCAATGGAGCTGACGGACCGTACAGCTTCCTCTGGACAATTGGCAGCACAGTGGTCAATAGCTACAGGTATTTCATTGTGTGCTTCATCAATTCGTAGACGTCTGCTGCAGCGTGGACTGCGCGCAAGGACTCCTTTATACAGGATCCCTCTCACGCTAAACTATCACCGCCTGCGTCTACAATGGGCCGCTCAGCATAGAGACTGGCTTGCTGATTGGCAGCATGTCGTGTTTTCTGACGAATCCCGCTTTAATTTGTGGTACCATGATGGCCGCATTCGTGTCAGACGCTATGCCGGTGAACTCCACCTTCCGGAGTGCATTATCGAACGCCATAGTGGACGAATACCGGAGTTATGGTCTGGGGTGCCATAGCATATCATGGAAGATCTCAATTGCTAAGAATTGTGGGCACTCTGAACAGAAACCGGTACATCAGTGAAGTTCTACAGCCCCAAGCTGTTCCCTTCCTTCAAAGCTTGCCAGGCGCTGTATTTCAACAGGACAATGCTGCTGCTTCTGCAGACGAACTTTGGGTGCGCATACAAACAATATGGAATGCTCTTCCTCAGGCAGACATTCAAAATTTGTTTGACTCCATGCCACGTCGTAGCAGCACTTATTGCGGCGCGTGGTGGCTACACAAAATACTGATTCCGATCTCTTGTTATTGTTTGTTTGCTTTGAACATTTAATCATTTATTTGTACCACTACCACTCAACTGTTTATTAAATTTCATTCAATTATGACGATTCCTTCATGGTGTTGCAATTTTCACATACATGAGTTTATATATATATATATATATATATATATATATATATCTTTATATATAAAGAGAGAGAAGAATTTTTTAAATACAGGGATGGATACAGGATGATTATAAT
This sequence comes from Caerostris extrusa, assembly GCA_021605095.1. Lineage (NCBI taxonomy): Eukaryota > Metazoa > Arthropoda > Arachnida > Araneae > Araneidae > Caerostris > Caerostris extrusa. The sequence continues at coordinate 97,326 of BPLR01002601.1, read as the reverse complement.
TAAAATCCTACTCTTTTAAAATGCTGTAAAAGAAAGAGCCACTCGTCAAATGAGTTCAAATTTGAACTGAAGATACAATCAAGCACATTGAACACTACAGTTGGTTTAATGTGCAACTCATGCCGAATATTACGTTGTCATTTCGATTCAAAATATCACCGGCAGCCGAATTCACTTTCTCTATGCCGCTTACAGCGCTATCTATTAATATACCTTGGAACTTTTTTTTTGATGCCGTACCGTTTCGCCTTTCTTCAATTATCTTCCGTTCAAATCTGAACTCATTGTGACGAGTGGTTCTTTTTCTATAGCATTTTTAAAGTGGGACTTTAATTATAGTCACCCTGTATATATGTGTGTGTATTTTTGAGAAGATATTAGAGTGTGATAATACACCCTGTATATATGTGTGTGTGTGTGTGTGTGTGTGTGTATAGAAGATATTAGAGATAATACATAAAACAAGTACACTAGCTTCCCCAAGATATAAATATCTCCCAGGGTATTACAATTGTTGTATAGTATTTCTGTTAAAGTGAATAAACGACCTAAATCCTCAGGAGCTAAAAAAAATATATACATCCATTTTTAATGCGCATTAAAATGGATGTATATAAATCCATAAAAAATAAAAATCCAATTTTAATGCGCATTCATAATTATCTGGATATTGATAAAATTCGCTTCTCAATATTATCTCTATCTCTTCCATTTTTGGAATAAATTTAACTTTTCATTTTATTTATTTTATCTTTAAATTATGTTTATTGGAAATAGTTTGTAGTATATGTTTGAGGATGCGCTCAAGTTTTAAATCGCTTCTTCTTTTTAAATGAAAATGTATCATGAGCTTTGCATTTATAGAGTTAGCGGCCGAAATAGCAGCTGTTATAACATAGAAGGTCTAATTGGTGGCCTATGGTTATCTAATTAATGTTAGAGTTTCTGTACTTTATTGGATGGGGATCTGATGTACAACAAGGGGTTCACGATTTGGTACATTTTCCTGATTTCTGTGTAGGTTAATTATACTATAGTTATGTAAAAATTTATGGGCCTGAATGGTCATCAGGACGCCATATACAATTCTGAGTGCTGTATGTCAGATTTAGATGAGCTTAATGCATTCTGGGGTGAATTCGGAGATTGTGGGTTAGTTGAATTAAACATTTAGATAACATGAGTGGTTTTTAGAGAAATATTTACAAAGTTACATTAATTTAGCCCACAGCATCGATTTGTTAGGTTCCAGTTTGTTTTTCTAAATTAAACTCACCCTCCCTTAATTCGGATATTCAACTATTCAAAGCAACTCCAACTTTATCTCTTTAAATATTAAAAGTTTAAAAATAAATATTAATGAATTGGGGCCTGAATGGCCGAGTGGCTAGCGCTCTGGCGCTCGGTACCACAGGTTTCGGGTTCGAGTCCCGGCGGTGCCATGGTTGTTTGTAGTGATTCGAAATCCACTTTAAACAGTAGGTCCTGGTCAAATAGAATCGTAGAGCATTGCGGGGGCATTGTTACTCCGAGTCCGTGGCTTATCTTCAAGTTACACGCACCCCTGGGTAATGCAAAGTGAGTAACGTCTGTGCAGCACTTGCCTTAAGGCATCTGAGACCAAGCTGTCTGTGTTTGCCAGCTGCATTAGAAAGAAAAAAATGTAAAAAATTATAGTTGCCTCTGAAACTTGGACTTTTTCAAGATCTGATGAGGCCCATTTGGGTCTGTTTGAGCGGAAGATTTTAAGAGCTATTCTTGGAGGTCTTGGAGAAAGGGATTGTTGGAGAAGACGGTACAGCGCAGAAATATATAAATGCTATAAAGACCTGTGTATTGTAAAATTTATTAAGATGTATAGATTAAACTGTGAGTTGCTCATGTATTTAGAATGAATGATTTAAATCCTGTAGAAAAGGTTCGTTTTGGCAAAACCACAGGGACAAAGAGGAAGAGGAAGACCCAGATTGAGATGGATAGACTCAGTTGAGAAGGAGTTTTGCTGTACTAGGGCAGGGGTCGGCAACCTTTTGAGTCGGAAGAGTCAAAAATTACAATTTACAATATTTCAAAGTTTTTAAAGAGCTACAAAATGTTTTCTTGTCAACGATAAATAGTACTCGCATAAATAAAGTTTTTTGATAAAAAAAAACTAATCTATTTATTCATAAGAAAAAATATCTATTTATTCATATATAAGTAGTGTTTTCCACAACAACTTAGATAATATATATATGGCATTATTATATAATTACTTATTATTTAAGTAAAAAATTAAAACAATTAAACATTTACTTACGACACCAACTTGTACTTCAATAACATACATTTGAGCAAACAATTTCAATGGGAGCGTTGGCTATGCATGGTTTTAGAAAGTTTGGATAAATTTGGCTCATAACTTGTTATTTTTTAAGTTTCAAAAGACTCTAAATTTTCATTTGTTAGTTGGCTTCTTACTTTACTTTTAATTATATTCATGCAAGAGAACGTTTGCTCGCACGAATATGTCTATCCGCAGATAGTCAGCACTCAAATGCCAACTTCTTCACCTCACTGTAGCAATCTGGAAGACTATTCCATGCGTCGAATATAAGTGCCTCAACTCGCGGCATTTCTTTTAAAGCTGTCCACTTTTGTTGCGTTACGTACATACATTTCTGGACCCCAACTCTTCCAACTTACTTTTCAACTCTGTAAATTTTCCACTCCACAAAGCTTTTTTACTTTTTAAATCAATCAATTGCATTTCTAGAGATCCAATATCAATTCCAAATGGCTCAATGTGGTTTTCGTTACTATTTGTGTAGAGAGGGATTTACTATGAATGCCAGAGTGGTTTTGTTGGTTTTGAATTGCACAAATCTGTCAGCAAATTCATCTTTAATTTTTTTTATAACTGTGCTGAAGTACCTCGTGTCAACAGTTGCACTGGTTTTATCGCGATATTGCTTTAGAAATTCAAAATGAAGTAATTTACCGCTTTGAATATCTTCTGCAAAAAGAATTAATTTTCTTCAAAACAAACCAATTCTTGTACCAAAACGTAGGCTGGGTTTCCCTTTCCTTGCAGTTTTAGATTCAGCTCCTTTAATTTCGCTGTGATATCCACCATAAAGTAAAATTTTTGCAACCATTTGTCGTTCTGTAATTCAGAGTGATTAATGCCTTTTCCATTTAGGAATGTATTTATTTCATTCAAGCACAAAGCAAAACGTTTCAAAACCTTACCTTTGGAATGCCATCTCACTTTATTGTTAAGAAGGAGCTCGGAATATTGAGTCCCCATTTCGTTTAAGAATTCTTTAAATTGACGATGGTAGAGTGCTTTCGACAAGATGCTGTTAACAATCTTGATTACCAAATTCATGACCTCAACTATTTCGACCGGAAATGTTTGGGCACAAAGAACTTCTTGGTATATTATGCAGTTAAACGTAAGAATTTCATGGTTTATTTTGCTCTGAAAAATCGTTGTTGCCCCTTTTTTTTTCCTGTCATATTTCTGACTCCATTAGTTGCTATTGAAACGATTTTATTTAAATCGATCTTATTGTCTTCAAAGCCTTTTTGCACGGCATTCGCTATATCTTCCCTCTAGTTTGTCCCGAGAGCGGTAGCAATCCTAGAAGTTCTTCTTTTGGACATTAGGAAGACATATATTTGACAAAAGGGCAACTTGTGCCGTGTCTTTTATGTCGCAAGACTCATCTATAGCAAGTGATAAGGCAGAAGAAAGTTGAATATCTTCCACCTACAAATATGTTACATTTGAAGATATTTTAGCTATTCTATCTTGTACTGTTTTAGCAAATAGTGGAAAATCTTTGATTTTTTCAAGGTTTCTGGTTTGTTTTTGAAATCACGAAACAGTTCTTCAGATGCACGTATGAAGCAATCTTTGACATACTCACCATTAGGGATTGCAATACCGGGATACAGAATACCGGTATTTTGAGCCATTTGTACAATTTTGTAATACTGGTATTCACAAGTTTAAATATCGTTTTTCGGTATTTATTAGAAATTTGGAATTCTTAACTGTGAAAGAATTCTTATCTGTAATTTCTTATTCAGAATTCTTATCTGAAAGCTAGGAATTCTTATCTGTGAAAACAAGGTTGTAGTTGTGAAGAAAGTGTGTAATATTTCGATAGTTTTTAAATTGGTAAGTTTTGTTATTCACATTGTATTTGCATATCATACTTTAGAGTTCAAAATATTTTTCGGATTTATTATAAATAAATTAGAATTGGCGGTAACTAAAATATTTTCAAAGAAACAAAATACAATACAGAAATCAACTATATCCAAAACAATCCAACGAGAAATAGATTTATTTAAAGATGAGAGATTTAGAGATAAATTCTTGGAAAAAGTTTATCGCGCATTGCTAACATATCCACCAACTAGCATAGCTGCTGAAAGAGCGTTTTCGACAGCTGGTAATTTTTGCACAAAATTACATTCCAGGTTTAATGATAGTACAATTGATGCATTATTTTTTTTTTTAAGATCCCATTTCAAAAATTTGTAATAGTGATAATAGTGAATAGTGATATTTACACTCTTTTGTGATTTAAATAAATAATGTGTTCCTTTATTTTTTTGCGATTCTTTATATACTGTCCTAGTTTATAAGTTACAAATTTTTTTTGATATTTACATTCTCTAATAAAACTGGTCATTTTCTAAAATTTCTACCAGCTGTATTAAAACCTGTATCCCTGTATTAAGATCTAAAAAATACCGAATACCGGCATTGAACTTTGGTCCGATATTGCAATCCCTATTCACCTTCTGTGAATGGTTTGCCTTTTTTTTTTTTTTTGCAATTTCTAGTGGCGCCGTAAAAGAAGCCAAATTCGAATTAAAACCTACATAGAAACATCCGACGACGGCGTCATTCGAGAGCTTCCGATGGACTGACGACAGTGATGACGCGTGTCATGGGGGAGGTGTGCGGTACAAGTGGCTGAGAGATAGAATCGGTGCCTAATCCTCGTTAATCGATTCAGAACGATTTTTAAATGTTTTTTTTTTTTATGGATAAAATAAATAATATTTGCGTATGGAACTAAAGAGCCGCAGCTTCATATCCAAAGAGCCGCAGGTTGCCGACCCCTGTACTAGGGGTTAAGAATTGAGGACCATGGTCACCCAGAGGAAGGCTTGGAAATCTCTTCAAAGGAAAGCCTTGGCCCACTCTGATCTGTCGCGCTATTGAGGATGATGAATATGTCATAAAGAGACAATTTCCACGGAAAACTAATTTTTAGAGTACATGATTAATCTTGCCATAAATTTTTCTTTTTTATTACGATTTTTATGCATATTTGTGTTCTTATAAGAAAATATTGTCTTAAGATTTTATATATTAAAAGCTATTATATTCAAAATTATATATATATTTTTTATCGATCTTTAGTAAAGTATTATTGTAAATTTTTGGACAGACGCAGTTGCGAAGGATTTTGCTGTACTAGGGTTAAGAATTGAGGACCCTTGACACCCAGAGGAAGGCTTGAAGCCTTCAAAGGAAAGCCTTGGGCCACTCTGGGCTGTTGTGCTATTGATGATGATGACATACATTTTATATATATTTTCTTCCAATCACAAAAAGGAAAAAAAAAAAAATCTATATATGTATAATACATGAATATAAAGTCATTTGCCTATTTAGTCTTTTTTTCCTGAAATTAAAGAGAAAAAAAAAAGCTTTGAATGTTCGTTTTAATGAGATGAAATTTTTTTTTTTTGTATCTACATTTTAAAACTGCTAATCTGAAAATAATTAAATTTAAAACAAACATTTTTTCTTTCTTAAGTTAAGTACCTGAATTTTCTTTATTCCATTGTATAAGCGTCGCAAGTCATCTGGTCGTGAGTTTCATCATGATTTTTATTTTGTTATCTTTGCAGCACGAATTTTGTGATGGCTTATTTTTTAGAACAGAAAGAAAAACGTGCAAAATCAAAGTAAATTATATCATTCTAAGTATGGCGAAGTCGTAAAAATAAATTTATATAATTTTGTGTACAAGTCCAAGTCTCCTTTAGGCAAAATATGAAATGCAATTTTGGACATTTTAAACTCCCTGAATCACCTTTTTTTTACTCAATAGTTATCAAATAGTTTAAGATGAAAATTTTTAATTATTGGATATTTTCTATGATAAAAAAAATTCTAAAATTCTAAATGATAATGATATATATAAAAACAATAGTATTTTTAATTTAAATTTTATTTAATTTTTTTTAAATTTTTAATATTTAATTATAATTTAATTTTAATTTAAAAATTTTAAATTAAAATTTTAAATAATATTATTCACTTATTATTTATAATACAAAAATAATAAATATTTATAATTACTAAATTGAAATTTTAATTAATTTTTAATATTTAATTAATAATATAATAATATAATTTTAATAATTAATTAATTAAAAATTAAAAAATAATTTTTAAATGAAAAATTTTAGGTATGATAATTTAATTTTAATAATTAATTTAAAAATTTAATTAATAATTTGTATTCAAATAATAATTTTAATTAAATAATAAATTTTTCATAATTAATTAATTTTTAATTAATAATAATTTTTAATAATTAATAAATTTTAATTAATAATAATTTTTAATAATTTTTTTATTTAAATAATAATTTATTTTAATATACTATAAATATAATATAATTTTTAATCTTATTTTGATTTTTTTAAACTTACTGATATTTTAATTAAATTTTAATATAAAATAACACTAAATTTTAAAAAGGAGAAATTTTAAATTCAGAAAACACAGAGCATATTCTCATTTGTTTCTCAAGTTTTCTTTGTGAATATTTAGGATATCCTTATGAAGTCGTGGAAAAACAAATAAGTATAAAATACAAAAATAGAAGTTCATAATAAAATCATAAAAATTAGTTATTGAAAGTGTTATATATTTTACTTTGTAAGTATTAATAAAAAATCAGAAAGTTTTTATCAATAAAATTTTTATAATACGGAAACTATAAAAAGTAGTAGTATTGCATGTTTATATAAGAATTGCTTATCTTAAATAAATATTATATTTAATTAACTAGAAAATAAGACACATTTCTTTCCTTTGATATATAGAGTGATTATAATAGAAGTCTAACTTTCAAAATGTTGTTAAAAAAAGAAACACCCGTCACAGTGAGTTCAAATTTGAACTGAAGATACTTGAAGAAGGGGATAAGGTGCGGCATCAAAAAGTTCCAAAAAAATGTATTAATACATGGCACTGTATAAGCGGGAAAAGAAAGGAAATTCGGTTGCCAGTGATATTTTGAATCGAAATGCCAACGTATTAGGCATGAGTTGCACATTAAACCAACTGTAGTGTTCAATGTACTTGATTGTTCGGTTTTTCTGCGGAAAAATGACTTCCAAGTCAATCAGTTGTGACACTGTTAGTGGAAAACCCATGGTATTATCCCATCCAATTGGTCCTTGCCCACCACGGCTAAGGTCATACCCAATTGAATGGGAAAAAATCGGTGGAATTTTTTTGATGCCATACCGTTTCCCCCTTCTTCAAGTATCTTCAGCTCAAATTTGAACTCATTGTGATGAATGGTTCTTTTTTTTTTTTACAGTATTTTGAAAGTGGGACTTTAATTATAATCACCTTGTACATTGGAGGTTAATAATATATAAGATAATAAATCATTCAATATAATAAAATTTCAACAAAAATTATCAAAAGTAGTAGAAAAAAAAAATGTTTAATTTATGTAAACTAATTTAAGCTAAATTATGTTTTATAAGAACATCAATTAGCAATTAAAACAAATAATCAACGCTAACCAACAAATAATAAAGCTAAATAACTATTCAAAGAAATTTGGTAATTCAAAATGTATAATAACTAATAAAAATTACCATTTAAAAAAGTTTTTGGAAAAAAATGTACCCCAAATTGATATCCAATCTTAAATAAAATCTTCACAAAAGTTATTACAATATATTTTTTTCTCTTGAAGACAACTCGTAATACTTTTTTTGATATTCATTCTACGAACCAAAATTAATTCAGATTTTATCCCTTTCTAACAAAATAAATGATGTAATACGAATTTTTAGAGTAAAAAAACATGAAGATTTATTAAAAAAGGTAGCTGTCATAAAATTATGCGTTAAAAAGTTTCTTTTAATTTTCAAACAGACAAATCCCAGTATGAAAATGATGCATTGTGGGTATTCTGATTACATGGAATTCTGATTTTAAAATATTAAATTCCGGCGTTTTCATTTATGGTTTATTTAAATTGCGTTTCTATTACTTTTGTTTCATAAAAATGAAATTTCTGTTCTGAATTTGGGAAAAAAAAAAAAAAAAAAAAGAATAACAAGAATTATTCTTTAAATTCTTCCCTTGTTCGCATGCCAAGAGAAATTGGATTTCATCCAATGGAAAATCAAAGAAGACGCACACAAAAAAAAGTTTTCTTAAAGAATAAGATTATATTTCGAGTTTTGTATCTTTAACTGTTTTTAGGTTTAATGTGGATATTAAATTAGAATAAATACTTTCTGACGACTTATAATAAATGGTAAATATGTTTATTAAAAAATTATAATCAGTTTTTAGCCTTATTTTTAGATTAAATGCTGAACTCTTTTTTCCCACCTTATTGACGCTTGATTTGCTATGATATTTAAATTAATTTAACCAAATATTTATTTTAAAAAAATAATTTATAAATACCATAAAATATCAAATCAATACAATAAAAGTTTTATTTTATTTTATATATATTGATTGAATATCCTTTTTTTCCAATATATCGATATTAAATCATAATAAATACTGTAGCAAAAGTATTAGTATATTATTGTTATTATTATTATTATTATTATTTAGTATATTATTAGTATTATTAGTAGTATATTATCATTATTTAGCATATAAATTATACTAAATAATGTCGATATTAAATTATAATAAATACTTTTCCTGAAAACTTATAATAAATGGTAAATATGTTTATTAAAAAATTATAATCAATTTTTAGCCTTTTTTTTTTTTAGATTAAATCCAGAACACTTTTTTTTTACCCCACCCTATTGACGTTTGATTTGCTGTGATATTTTTTTCCTACGAAACATGACTCATTTAACCAAATATTTCTTTTTAAAATTAATTTCTTTTATATGAATACCATAAAATATCAAATCAATACAATGGAAAGTTTTATTTTATTTATATTGATTGAATATAATTTTTTTTTTTTTCCAAATATTGTTTATAATATATTAAATTTTATTTCACAATAACCTTTTAAAACATTTAACAAAAGTTTATCACCGACATTATTAATATTGTTTTCTTGAATAAATTATAAATTGTTGAAAGTTATATCTCACTTTCAAAAATGGCCTTTTCAATTAGTTAATCCAGGGGCGGCCGACCCAAAGGAATTTCATAACTCCGCGGGCCGTATATAAAATTATATTACATATCCCCATATTAGATTTAGACCACAGGTTTCGGGTTCGTATCCCGGTGGTGCCATGTATGTTTGTAGTGGTTAGGAATCCACTTTAAGCAGTAGGTCCCGGTTTCATATGACCGTAGAGAGTCACGGAGCCCAATCAGACTTCTCACCCACATCATTCCCAAACTGTAGAGAGAAACTCAGTTCTAGGCACAGTGATGTGGTGTGGTGCTAGTAGTTATTAGTAGCAGATTTAGACCCACTGTAGACATTTTTTGGGGGAGTGAAAAATTGAAACATAACGAGTTATTATTTTTATGTTTATTGTTATTCTTACACGTAAACATAGGTAAAATAATAACAATGATACTAAACGCACATTGTAAAGAAATATATAACACTAAAAAGGAAATATAAAAAATATATAAATATAAAAGAAGTAAAAAATGAATTAATTAAAAAATATTTACTTTACTAGTGCGATATTTGTTTGCGTTAATTAAGTTAATTTTTTTCTCGTAATTTCGGCAGTTAATTTTTGAATATAGGGATGCACATATAATGTAAAATTTTTAATGCATTGGTCTTCACTACTTTGGCCGTTATAAAATAAATATATTTTTGTAAAAGTGTGATAAATCTCACAGGACGAAAAAGTGTACATGCGGACAACTGTTTGGCCACCCCTGATCTAGAGTGTAATCACTTGACAAATGGTTATAGATTGGAGTAAAACTTTTCAATACCTAAATTTTCATAACAAAACATTTCAGCTTTTAAAAATAATTTAAATGTAATAAGTAGTAATAAATTTGCAGTAGATATTTTCAAGAATATATATATTTTTGGTTAACAAAATTCTAACAGCATGGTTATTAATAGAATCTGGACAATTTAACGTTCAGTACAACTAACTTAGAAGCTTCATTTTAGCAACAGCAATTACTGGAAAAAAAAAACAATCTGGCCAGAGGAAAAAAATATTCTATTGGAAGATTGATAATCTTATTGATCTGGAAAAAAGATTGATGGTTAGCTATCTAGCTAGAGTGCAATTACTTGGTGGGCGGTTATAGATTAGGAGATAGATTCAGTTTCTGGTTTGGGTTCATTTTTCGTCCACGTTGAAAGATGATGACAAAAAATAATTAAATAAAGCCTTTAAAGCAAAAGTACAGAACACTTTGGAAGACCACGAGTTTGATTCTGCGTGTACTTAAACAAAAAAAAAAAAAAAATCCTTTATAATTTAATTACCCTAGGCATAGTGAATTATAGATATTTTATATATTCACTGTATCATCATCATTGCCGTAACAGCCCAGCGTGGGCCAAAGCCGTCTATCTACTGGCAGATTTCGAGACGAGAGTTTTTTGTTACGGGGTAGGGTTGTCAGCTCTACGCCCATGCCAGACCGAGATCTACGGCTTAAAGTGGATTCCGAACTCCTACAAACATTGATGGCACCGCCGGGATTCGAACCCGAAAGCTGTGGTACCGAGAGCCAGAGCGCTAGCCACTCGGCCATTCAAGACCGTTTTCACTAGTTCCACCTAATTGCCACTACTAGTTCTTCATATTTTCAAAGTTGCAGCGAATTCTAGTCGAGTGAATTATAGATATTTTAGATATTCACTATACTAAGTTCTTCACATTTTTCAAAGTTGCAGCGAATTCTAGTCGAGTGAATTATAGATATTTTAGATATTCACTGTATACTAGTTCTTCACATTTTTCAAATTCATAAGTCTCCATGAAAATATCAAGCTTAGAAATTACATTTTAGGCAAATAGTTTTTGGGATGCAAGATATTTCCTTTTTAATACTTAAACTCAATTATTAACGTCTATTTTTATTTTTCCCCCTATTTTTAGTCATTAGTCATCCTATATTAATCTATTATTTTTTTTTTATTAATATAAATAAATATTTAATTTTATTTATTTAATCAACGTGTATTCCATGCGGTTGTAAAATTTCTGGTAACAATAGTTTAAACAACTTTCTTTAAAATAAAATCTCTTATTTTATAAAATTTTGAATAAAATGACAAAAAAAAAAAAATGTGCATCTTTAATTTTTTTGGTTCCTCTTATATTGAATAAGACATTTTACTGATTTCACCAGCAGGCCACTGATGTTCAAGAACAACAACAAAAAAAACCACCATTTCTCCATATTTGTCTGTGGAAAAAAATTCCATCAAAAAAAAAAATATTATCAGAGTTTTAATTATGCAAAGGATTCATTTATTTGTTAACATGAATTCCTTAAATCACTTCAATATAAATTAATTGAATTAATTAATTTAATAAAATAGAAATAATTTTAATTAAAAACACATTGAAGAAGAAAAATTGTAATCGGATGAGCCGGAAAATTATAATGCGCTTTTCTAAAATTTAGAAGTTAACTTATTATTATCGATATAATTATAATGGCTGCAGATGCTTTCATTAAAACGCATTACAGCAATCTGAAAAAAAAAAAAAAAAAAATTAAAAAATTTAAAAGAAGAATTTCTACAGAATTTCAAACGATTTTATTTTCTTGAAAAATCTTATTTTCATTTTGAAATAAAATGGACTTTTTGCTTATACCAGATATCATCTTTTGGAGAAATTTTACATGAATTTTCGTCTAAATTAATCATTTTTTTAATAAATTATTTTGTAAATAAATATTTTGTATAAAAAAAAAACCCCGTAAAAGAAAAAAAAAAAAAAAAAAAAAAAGAAGACTATAGCATTCCAAACGATTTTATTTTCTTGAAAAATATCATTTTCATTTTGAAATAAATGTGTCTTTGCTTCCACCAGATATGATCTTTTTTAGAGAAATTTGACATGAATTTGTTTCTAAATTAATTTTTTTGCTAAATTGTTTTGTAAATAAATATTATGTATAAAAAAAAAAAAAAAAAAAAAAAAAAAAAAAAAAAACCCTGTGAAGGAAATTCTAAAAAAAAAAAAAAAAAAGAAGAAAAAAGCTCGTGAAAGAAATTCTAAAAAAAAAAAAAAAAAAAACTCGTGAAAGAAATTTCAATTGCGATCAAGGACACGAAAACCCCCTCCCCAAAATAAACCCATATATTTTCTAGGTAAAAAATCACATCCTATCAGTTTTATTTCATTTATATCGAAAGCAGAAATTGATTGATTTTATCAACTAAAATTTGAGTTAAAAATAAAATCCATTTATTTTCAACAGGAAAGCCATGTTTACATAGAAGGCCAGTTGTTTCGTCACAGATATATACAAGGTAAGTATCGAAACCGCCTACGCAAGCAATCCAGTTTCAATAGATGCTCACACAGTCCTTGTGAAACAACTCTTCTTACGTAAAACCAGCAGTTAGTTTTACGCACATTTTAACATTTCATTCATGATTTCTCAACAACACACACGTGAACGCGCGCGCGAGCACAAATAAAAAAGCAAATGGTTTCAAAAGGGTTCAAAACAGAAATGTCACCCTAACTCTAAATATTTGCGACATAAGAACACACACCACGAATGAAATGATTTCTTTGATAGCCATGACAGATAAAAAAAAAAAAAGTAAAAGTACGGGTTGGAATTTTTTCGCGAAAAATTCCGTGCGATGACGTCAGCGTTGATGCTGGTGGTGACGTCACGGCGATAAAACTCGAAAGAGCGCGTATTCCGAAACGACGACGCATGTCCGAGAAACTGTAACTGTCACTTTATTTCTGTAAGTAAGGAAAAAGAAAAAAAAAAAAAAGAAAAAATAAAATTGCGGTCGTAAATCTTGTTTCAACTCGTAAAGTACAATTTTTGCGCGGTGTTTTAGGGAAAATGGGAGAGCACGAAAATAATAAAGCCAAATCCACTGCACAGCTATAAGAGAGATGCATACATGTTTGTGAAGCGCTAAAACTGGAAATTGTGTACTGTGCTGTGGCTCGGAAATTGGACGATGCTTTCTTGCTCCTGCGCTGGGGTGGGGGATTGACCAACACATTTTTCACTCAATTAAAGACATTGCACTCCCTTAAAAATAATTTGTAATTTGCTTAAAAAATACACATGAATTATAAAAATAATCGTACCCAATGAACAGATGCCAAAGTATTATAGAATATCTTCCTAATTTAATAAATTCCCAAGTTCGTAATTTGCAGTAAATTGGGAAATGTTGAATAAAAAGTTTTTCAAACATTTGAATGTTTACTTCAGAAATAAATACTGTTATGTGCCTTAACCTTTCATTAAGATATCAGGACATTTTAACAAAAATTAACTTTCATATGACTTTTTAAAGTAAAATTGACATATGATGTAGTGCAGGAGTGGCCAACCTAAATCATCTTGCGGACCACTTTGGAAAGGCATTATGATTACACGGGCCGCACATAAAATTATCTATCCCCTATTAGATTTAGATCCACTATAGAGATTTTTTTTTTTGGGAGTGAAAAACGGAAACATAAGGAGTTATTATTATTGTGTTTACTTTTATTCTTACATGTAAACATAGATAATATAATAATAATGATACTAAACGCACATTGTGTAGAGAAATATATAACACTAAATAGGAAATCATTAAAAAAATTCATTTATATTAAAATAAATGAAATAATTTTTTCTTTCTTTCTAATGCAGCTAGCAAACACTAAGACAGCTTGGTCTTGGATGCCTTAAGGCAAGCGCTGCACAGACATTACTCACTTTGCATTACCCAGGGGCGCGAGTAACTTGAAGATAAGCCACGGACGCGGAGTAACAATGCCCCCCGCAACGCTCTACGATCCTGTTAGACCGGGACCTTCGGTTTAAAATGGATTTCGAACCTCTACAAACATCTATGGCACCGCCGGACTCGAACCCGAAACCTGTGGTACCGAGCTCCAGCCACTCGGCCATTCAGGTCCTAAACGAAATCATTCTTAAAATATTTAATTTTACTAGTGCGATATTTGTTTCTCCACTCTTTCAATTTAGCTTTTGCAAATGGATGCGCGCGCATCATGATTTCGCAGAATATAATTTCATTATCCTGCGAACTCATAACTGTAAACAAAAATAAAACAGGCTCTATCTGTCCTATATTCGCAAGAATTTTACTTAAAAATCAAAATTAATATTTTCTCACAGTTACGACAGTTAATTGTTTGAATATATGGATGCACACATAATGTATTTTTATAATACATTGTTTTTCACTACTTTGGGCATTATGAAATTTATAAATTTTGTAAAAGTGTGATAAATCTCACTGACAGGAAAAATGTTCAAGGCGGGACGCGGGTTGGACACCCCTGGTGTAAGACATGTCAACACTCAATTACTTGTCAGTTATTACATGTCAACTTGCAATTGTTAAAACTCTTCAAATTTCTGAAAGAAAAGTAAAAATTAAATAGTTTATATAATATGCATACTAGTACGTTAATGGCAAACAATCTTCTACATCAATAATTTATGCATTTAATTTGACACATTTTAATGCCGCATTGATTTTTCTATTCACATATTCTCAGTTCTTATAGTAAATGGTTTGGTTTGTCGCTCTACGGTCATCTTATGCACTCTTTGGGTTAAACAGACCGGGACCTACAGTTTAACGGGGATTCCGAACCCCTCACAAACATCCATGCCACCACCAGGATTCGAACCTGAAGCCAGCGGAACCAAAGACCAGAGCGCTAGCCACTTGGCCACCAGGCCGCTTTTGAGTAAATGAGTGATAGCCGGTTTGCTATTGTATTTCTGTAAATTAATCGTTTTATGCCAAATAAAAGTAGCACCTGAGCCCATTTTCAAATGAAATGATTTTTTTCTTCGATTCGACTAAAAAAAAAAAAAATAGTCATAAAATATGAAATTATTTCATTATAAAGTTAATGATTAATTAAATAAAAGATATAATAATAATGTATAAGGTATAATGTATAGTATGTTAAAAATGTATAGTAAGAATGTATAGTAATTTATGTAATCTAAACTAATTTTTGATCATAAAAAAAATTACTTTAATACTTTAAATCAGAAGTGGTCAAACCGCTGCCCCCTTTTGAACATTTTTGCGGCCCATAAGATGCATCACACTTTTACAATATATATTTATTTCACAATGGCCAAGTAGTGAAAATCAATGTGTTAAAAAGAATACATTATGTGTGCATCCCTATATTCAAAAGTGAACTGTCCAAATTATGAGAAAAAATAACTTTGATTTTAAAATAATATTTCTGCGAATAATAAGACAGATATTGTCTGTTTTATTTATGAGTTGGCAAAATAATTAAATAATATTCTGTGAACTCATGACGAGTGGAGAAAAACAAATATCGAGTAGTAAAATAAATATTTTTTTAATGATTTCATTTTTTATTTCATTTATATTTATATATTTCATTTTTAGTGTTATATATTTCTTTACAATGTGCGTTTAGTATCGTTATTATTGTGTTATCTATGTTTACATGTAAGAATAACAGTAAACACAATAATAATAAATCCTTATGTTTCAATTTTTACTCCAAAAAATTGTCTAGAGTGGGTCTAAATCTAATTTGGGGATATATAATTTTATATGCTGCCCGCGGAGTTAGGATGCTTTTCCAAAGTGGCCCGCAAGATCATTTGGTTTTTGGCCACCCCTGCTTTAAAACATGTCAGAATTCATCGGTGTCATCTAAAACCGCAAGAAAAACTTAAAAAGTGAAATATATTTCTGACTATTTTGTGGTGGGGAAGGGAAAAAAAAAACCCGGAACGCTGAAATTGCGGAATAAAATCTGATTGAGAACTGGGAACTGCTTTATAAGTCCTTTTTTTATAAAGTTATTTGTGAGGATTTAGAGGGATCGTGCAGAATTGCAAAAATTTCATTGCATAAGCGAAAAAAAAAAAAAAAAAAAAATTCAGATCTGCAAGATTGGATGGTTAAAAAGTTCCCCTTCTTGATAAAACGGATTTAAGAGCTATACGAAGCCAAATTGAAAAAATTGTTATAGAAAATTGACCAAAAACTGTTTTTGAATGCTTTGTTTAAAGAACTATAGTTTACTATAAACTATTTACTCGGTGCTACAGGTTTGGGTTTCGAATGCCGGTGGAATGCCGGTTTGAATCCACTTTAAGCCGTAGGTCCCAGTCTAATAGGATCCCACAGCGTCGTGGGGGTAATGTTACTCGCGTCCGTAGCCTATCTTCAAGCTACACGTGCTCTTTGGGTTGTGTTAAGTGAGCAACAGCGGTGCAGTCCTTGCTTATGGCATAATGATTAAATGTCTCTGTATTGCCAGCTGCATTAGAACAACAACAACAATAAATAAATGCAAACTGTTAATTCATCTTTTTAAAAATTCGAGAATTTACCCTTTATGAATAAAGTTGTAAATTTGCGACAAGAAAGGAACGTCACATAGATATTAGGTTGATGCATAATTATCAGGCGTTTTTTTGACGTACTGTATTTTAATAAAAATGTGCAATAATTTATGAATGAAAATGTACAATAATTTATGAATAATAATATGAATGTATGTCGATAATCATACTAAAATTCTTTTATATCATGCTGTACCATTTTGGGAAAGGATGGAAAGCAGCTCAGTCATTTCGCGATCTCAACGAACTTTACGGTGAGGGCACAATCAGCGAAAGTCGATGCAGGGAATGGTTTGACAGTTTCAAATCTGGCGACACTAGCTTGGAAGATAAGCAAGGAAGAGGTCGACCATCGGATTTAGACGATCGGGCTCTTTTGGCAGCCGTGGAAGGGGACGAAAGTTTGACAACTCGAATGCTGGCCGACAACTTCAATGTGGACCATTCAACCAAAAGACTGCACAAAAAAAGAACCATATCGTCTTCAACCACGATAATGCGCGTCCACATGTTGAGCATCGTGTTATCGAATGCATCGCCAATAAAGGGCTGGGAACTGCTTCCACATACGCCATATTCTCCCATAGAAGCGCCTACTACGTCAATCGGTCGCTAAAAAATTGGCAGGCGAACAAAGATTTTGACGATTTCGATAACTTAGTGGCGGATGTCAAAGCGTGAATTGCCTCAAGAACCGTGATTTCTTTGTCCGTGGAATCGACCGTCTTCAAGCAAGTGGGAAGCAGTTATTGAAGTAGATGGTGACTACGCTCCAGATGAATTATTTAAAAATGTTACTGTTGAATTTTTATGTTTCTTTTTCATAATAGTGTTCAAGGACGTCTGATAATATAGTTTAAAAACGCTTGATAATTATGCACCAACCTAATATTTCAACTTGCGCAATGGACTTCTTCAGTAGCCTTCAGTTAGTAAC
Source organism: Caerostris extrusa (assembly GCA_021605095.1). Lineage (NCBI taxonomy): Eukaryota > Metazoa > Arthropoda > Arachnida > Araneae > Araneidae > Caerostris > Caerostris extrusa. Next base: position 79,552 of record BPLR01002601.1, on the reverse strand, counting down.
CAGTTTCAATCTTCTTTGGCATGCACTATTCTAATAGAGCGAAACACTAACTAACTTTTGTTAAAGAAATCCAAGCACCCACCCATAACGAGCCCAACAACTGGCTCACCCACGCACCGAACTGCCAATCTCAAGGGCCGTCCGACAGAGAAGGCTCCATTCATGAATTAAGAAAGGGAGGGCATGTGAAACGCCGGTTACATAATATCCAAAATCCGACACCTAACACGACACCCTCGGCGCAATCCGTCAAACTGGACAAATTTAGCGCGTGTTATGAATAGGAGCGCTGTTCGAGACCCGCGAGTCGATCTGCTTTCTCACCCCACTTTTTAACGATCACACGGACAGAAAAAAAAAGAGACAGAGACAGAGATGTCGAGAGAACACCTCATTAGCGCGACTTCTGTGAGATCTTTAAATTGGGAGGAGAGCGATCATAATATTTATCTTGTTTTAAAACAACGTCCTGATCTTGCTCAAAACTTCTTTTTTAAAACAACGTCCAAAAACTTGAAACTGCGTCACTAACACCGTCTATGACCAACTTGGTGAGACAAGTTCGTCATAGACGGTGTAGTAGAATTTTAAAGGATTTTGCATAAAAGTGGCAACTGGACAAAAAAATAAAAGTTGTTGTTGTTGCTTTAATGCAGCTGGCAATACAGAGACTTTAATTCTTTACGCCATAAGCAAGAGCTGCACCGCTGTTACTCATTTAGCACTGCCCATGGGGCACGTGTAGCTTGAAGATATGATACGGACGCTAGTAACACTACCCCCGCAACGCTCTACGATCCTATTAGACCATGACCTACGGTTTGAAGTGGATTCCGAGCCACTACAAACATCCATGGCATCGCCGGGACTCGAACCCTGGGATACCAAGCGCCACAGCGCTAGCCACTTGGCCATCAGGCCCTCTCCCAAAAAATGTTCATTTGTTAATTTTTATGCTTCGCTCCATTCTCGCGTACACTTACCCGGTCTGGTTCTATGCAGCTAAATCTAACTTAAAAAAGCTTGAAACTTTACAAATTATCACTATTGCGCTAATTGAGCTCTGCTAAATGGTTCATGCTCAATTCTGATACCTATAAAGCTATTAACATTCCTTCTTAGAAAGATTTTCTTAAACACATCTCTATTAAATTTTTTGACACGCTTATGAATCATGAAAATACTGCAATCCAGGAGATGGACTCTTACGTTCCCAATTATGATTTAAAACGTCCGCGTAAAATTTTAATTTAATTTTAAAATATTTTTCTTTTCTTTTCTTTTTTTTTTTTTCTAAGTTAATTTATTATATTTGTAAATATATTCTGGGAAATTTTTATTGTATCAACTATATTTAACCTGTCCTATCGCAAATGCAGCCCCTAGGGGTTAAATAGCTCCTAAAGAATACGTCAACCAACAAAAATGGAAAAAATAATTTACTCAATAATAAATTTAATTTTTAGAAAAAAACTGGCTCATGATGTTATGAGTTATTGAATAATTCTAGTCCATATAATTATGATTTATTACATGCCTATTAGGGCCCATAAAACACTTTTGGCGACAGTCGGACGTCCTAATTCGGCACTTTATCTTTAAGCAATGGCGTAATTATAGGTTGTGTATGAAATATATTGTTTCATTTCTTTCAGCGATTTGTTTGAAAGGGGAATTTCTCATTCGTGTAGTAATGATGATAGGGAATTATTAAATTTTTTCCCCAGGGAAATTCGTTATTTTAATCATTTTTGATTCAATTTCATCGCATCATTTCGTCATTTTTTCCGTCAAAAACCGAAACAATCAAGCACATTGAATACTACAGTTGGTTTAATGCGCAACTCATGCTCAAAAGGTTGTCATTCCGATTGAAAATATCACTGGCAGCCGAATTTACTTTCTCTATTCCGCTTGCACAGCTATTCATGCTTTAGAAATTGTTTTCGATGCCTTACCGTTTCCCCCTTCTTCAAGTATCTTCAGTTGAAATTTGAACTCATTGTGTTTGTTCACTCACTCACTCACTCAACAAACACAATGAACTCACTTATTATTATTATGTGTTGTTTAATGTGCAACTCATGCCAAATACGCTATATTTTAGATTCAAAATATCACTGGCAGTCAAATCACTTTCTTTTTACCGCATACCGCCCCATCTATTATCAAATTTTGGAACTTGTTTTTGATATCGTACCGTTTCCCCTTTCTTCAAGTATCTGCAGTTCAAATTTGAACTCATTGTAGGGAGTGCTTTTTTACAGCATTTTGAAAGTGGGATTTTAATTATAATCACCCCGAATGCCATGCGATTTCGATTATTCAAACAATCGATTCATTCATTTTAACCCCTCGGAACTTACAGACAAAAAGTTTCGGGAAACATTTTAACAATGTAACTTTCCCAAACTTTTATAATCTATCGCATATTGTGTTATTTCACACAAAAACACTTCGGTACTTTTTAAAAATAAACCAACAACCATACCAAACTCAAGCAATGAAAAAAAAAAAAACACCTTCGTTAATAAAAGGTGAAAATTGTTCCTTCCTAACGTAGTTACCGCCATTCTCTCCAGAATTCCAACTCAACTTCAGCGTTCAGGAAAAAACGGGGGAAAAAATCCCGTTTATGGGGAAAATTATAAATGCGATTATTATAACGACCTCGGGAGCGGATTGTCACTTAAGAGGTATTAGGTTAACATTGCTGGCGCTGAGGCTTTCTTCTGTGCATTCCGTTTTGTTAAGAAAACCAGAGAAATAATTTGAATGAAAACAGGAAAAGGAGTGTTTTTTTTTTTCCTTTAAAGGAAATATGAATAATATTTCAAGTAGTGGTTTATTTTTCTAATGCAGCTGGCAAATACTTAGATAGTTGTCTTTGATGCCTTAAGGCAAGCGCCACACCGACATTTCTCCCTTAGCACTACCCAGAGAGTGCTTGTAGCATGAAAGTAAGCCACGGACGCGGAGTAACACTACCCCCGCAACGCTCTACGATCCTGTCAGACCGGGACCTACTACTTAAAGGGAATTCCGAACTACAACAAGCATCCATGGCACCGCCGGGATTCGAACCTGAAACCTGTGGTACGGAGCGCTGGAGCGCTAGCCACTCGGCCATCAAGCCCCTTATTGAGCACTACAGTTGGTTTAATGTGCAACTCATGAGAAATACGTTGTCATTTCGACTCAAAACATCACTGGCAGCCGAATTCATTTTATTTATGCCGCTCACATTTCGGAACTTTTTTTGATGCCGTACCGTTTCTCCCTTCTTCAAGTATCTTCAATTCAAATCTGGACTCATTGTGACGAGTGGTTCTTTTTTTTTTTACAGCATTTTGAAAGTGGTACTTTAATTAAAATCACCCCTGTATGTAATGCAATTTCGATTATTAAAACAATCGATTCATCGAAACCCACTGAAACTTACAGATAAAAATTTTCGGAAACATTTTAACAATGTAACGTTCCCAAACTTTTCATAATCTATCGCTTTTCATAATCTATGATGTGTTATTTCGCACAAAAAAAGCACTTCGGAACTGTTTAAAAAGAAACCAGCAACCATACCAAACTCAAGCATTAAAAAAAAAAAAAAAAAAAAAAAAAAAAAGCAATTCTTCGTTAATAAAAGGTGAAAATTGTTCCCCTTAACTTAGTTACCCTCCATTCTCTTCAGAATTCCAACTCAACTTCGGCGTTCAGGAAAAACGGGAAAAAAATAAAAAATCTCGTTTATGTGGAAAAGCATAAATGCGATTATTATAACGACCTCGGCAGTGGATTGTGACTTAAGAGGTATTGGGTTAAAATTGCTGGCGCTGAAGCTCTCTTCTGTGCATTCCGTTTTGTTAGTTTTGTTAAGAAAACCGGAGAAATAATTTGAACGGAAACAGGAAAAGAGGTGTTTTTTTTTTTCCTTTTTTTCTGTGAAATATGAATAATATTTCACATAATGTTTTTTTCAAATACATCTGGCAAACACTTAGATAGTTGTCTTTAATGCCTTCAGGCAAGCGCCGCACCGACGTTACTCATTATGAATTACCCAGGAGGTGCGTGTAGCTTGAGAGAAGCTACGGGCGCGGGTAACAATAGAGAGTTTTTGCATAACGTTTTTATCGTCCGATATTTTTCTTCCTAGCGCGCATGCTCATAAGAAACATTGTACCTATTGCGCATGCTTATCTGTAATACTTCACTACTGAGCTATTCCTATGATCATGCGCGCTAGGAAGAAAAAATATCGGACGATAAAAAAACGTTATGCTAAAAACTCTCTAATACACCCCAACGCTCTACGGTTATGTTAGAGTGGGACCTTCAGTTTAAAATGGATTCCTAACCATTACAAACATCCATGGCACCCGAGACCTGTGGTACGGAGCACCGGAGCGTTAGCCCACTCGGCCATCAAGCCCCTTTTTGAGCACAGTTGGTTTAATGTGCAACTCATGTCAAATACGCTATATTTTACATTCAAAATATCATTGGCAGTCGAATTCACTTTCTTTATGCCGCATACAGCGCCCTCTATTTATACACTTTGGAACCGGTTTTTGATGCCGTACCTTTTCTCCGTTCTTCAAGTGTCTTCAATTCAAATTTGAACTCATTGTGAACAGTGGTTCTTTTTTAAACAGCCTTTTGAGAGTGGGATGGTTAATCATAATGACCCCATGCACCATAATGTGTGCCATGCGATTTCTGTTATTCAAACATTCGATTCATTTTAACCCATCTGAACTTAAGTTTGGGAAACATTTTAACAATGTAACTTTCCCAAACTTCCATAATCCATCGAGTTATAATGTGTTATTTCACACACACACACACACAAAAATTCGGTACTTTTAAAAAGAAACCAGCAACCATACCAACTCAAGCTTTAAAAAAAAAAAAAAAAAAAAAAAAAAAACCTTCGTTAATAAAAAGGTGAAAATTGTCCCCCCTCCCTTAACTTAGTTACCGACATTCTCTCCAGAATTACATCTCAACTCCGGCGTTCAGGAAAAGCGGGAAAAAAAATAAAAATGCCGTTTATGGGAAAGGCATAAACGGGATTATTATAACGACCTCGGAAGCGGATTGTCACTTAAGAGGTATTGGGTTAAAATTGCTGAAGCCTTCTTCTTGTGAATTCCGTTTCTGTATTAGTTTTGTTAAGAAAAACCGGAGAAATAATTTGAATGGAAACGGGAAAAGGAGTGTTTTGTTTCCTTGTTTTCCTTGAAATATGAATAATATTTCATGTAATGATTTTCTATACCCGGGCTTGATGGCCGAGTGACTAGCTCTCTGGCGCTCTATACCACAGGTTTCGGGTTCAAGTCCCGGCGATGCCATTGATGTTTGTAGTGGTTCGGAATCCACTTTAAACCGTAGGTCCCGGTCTCATATGACCGTAGAGCGTAGCGGGGGTAGTGTTACTCCACGTTTGGGAGGAAACTCTAAAAAGGAAACAGCTCTGGGCAGCTTAGCAAATCAATGCGAGACGCTTAGAAATGGTGTTAAATAAATCACTTATATAACCCGAGAACTGTCCAGCGAAGGGATGACTTTTAGAGGTAAATGCCCCGCATTTGAGTGTCACCTGGGAGAAAATATGGGAATGTGTCACATGGGAGTGAGGTGTAGTAGTAGTATCCATGACACTAATTTCATGCTTAGAAATAAATCTTCATTCTGCGACCCTCAACCCTATTGTAATTTAGTCATAGTTCGATCACCGATTGTAGGGAATATTGGCAAGGGAGTCAGACAGAGCGGTGTAAAAGGGAAGAAAGGTAATTTCGGATGGATTTTAATTCTAATAAAATGATTATTTTAATTTAAAATCACTAAAACTTTGAATTATGTAACATCAAAATTAAATTACTTGAAAAAATTTCACTAAGTATCAAACCTTTATTTTTCAAAAGTGCTGGGAGCCTCGTATACCTGACTAGCACCCCTAACAAATCGATTCGTCCATAAGTATATATAAGTACATAAGAGCATATAAGAGCCGAATTCACTTTCTTTATGCCGCTTACAGAGCTATTTATTAATAAACTTTGGAACATTTTTTTTTTTGATGCTGTACCGTTTCCCCCTTCTTCAAGTATCGTCATTTCAAATTTGAACTCATTGTGATGAGCGGTTCTTTTTTTTTTGTATAGCATTTTGAAAGTAACTTTAATTATAATCACCCTGTGTGTCGATTCGATTTCGATTATTCAAAAAATCGATTCATTCACTCAACCCATCGGAACTTACGGATAAAAAGTTTAGGAAACATTGTTAAAATGTAACTTACACAATCTATCGCAAAATGTGTTAATTCACACACAAGAACACTTGGGTACTTTTTAAAAGAAACCAGCAACCATACCAAACTCAAGCATTAAAAAAAAACAACCTTCGTTAATAAAAAGGTGAAAATTGTTCCTCCCTAACCTAGTTACCGCCATTTTCTTCAGAATTCCAACTCAACTTCAGCGCTGTACAACTTAACCACATGGCCACCAGGCCGGTGGATGAAACTGAATTGCTACATAAACATTTAATTTAAACATTCACTCCTAGAATTTTTGGTGACCTGATGGCCAATTGGCTAGCGCTCTGGCCTTTGGTATCACAGGCTAATAATGGCGGTGGCATGGAGGCTTGTGAGTAGTTCGGAATCCTCTTTAAACTAATATTTAGGGGTCTAATGGCCGAGTGGCTAGCGCTCTGCCGCTCGGTACGACAGGTTTCGGGTTCGATGTGGATGCCTGGTTAACAAACATCTGGATCTACAATCATCTATTCGGCCATGGATGTTTGTAGTGGTTCGGAATTCACTTTAAGCCGTAGGTCCCGGTCTCATATGACCGTAGAGCGTCACAGAGCCAATTAGACTTCTTCTGTACAGGAGCAACTCTATGTATGCACAGTGATGTGGTGTGGTGGAGTAGTAGTAGTAGTAAACTAATAATTATGTCCCGGTCTAATTAGTCCAAGTGTGCAGAAAATGACTGTAGGGCTACTCAAACCAAAACTTAAAAATTTGGAAAAGAATAAGTATTTTTATTAAAGAGTCCATTTTTAAGCAGATTCCCGACTCCATCAAAAATGCTCGACTGCCGACTCCTCTGCTTCTAACCCGTCGTTGGACTGTTCATGACGAAGTAAGTGGAATACTTATTGAAAAGGATGTTCAGAGTAGAAAAGGTAAAACGCCTCTACATTAGAAATAAAATAATAATTTCACTTCACGTAATGTCTTTATAGCGTTTACAGACATGACTCATCTTTTCAATGACTACCAGACTTCTTCAAATATGGAATGAAGCTTTAAAATAATGAAAAGAGACCTCATGCATAATAAGTATGTAATAGCGCGTATATGAGAAACTTTTGCCAAGATTGAGAAAAGATAATGAACAGATCGATTATTCGTCGTCTAGACAGACTATGAAAAGAAGAAATAATAATAAACTGCTATTTGCAGAAGAAAGTAATAAGATGACGTTTACATTAAAAAAAAAAAAATCATCCTTGTTAAAAAAAAAATGTCTCAATTACCTTACAAAACTCTTTTTATTTGTAAGGTGAACAAGAACCTCTTGGGTTCATCCATCGTATGATCGTGACATACTACCATTATCACTTATTGCATTAATAAAACTATCTATTTTTAGATAATTTACGAGTACCCACGGAAATACTTTTTTTAAATATATATATTTTTCCAAATTAGAGAAAGAGTTTTTCTTTTTTGCACTTTCAAGTCAAAGACCTTGAGTTTCAATTATGCATGCCGGTAAGAGTTTACTGACACGGAGTTAGAATTGATTAACTTCCTCATTGTATTTACAATATTGACTGATTAACTGTACTGAATAGGAGTAATGAAGATTAATTGTATTGATACTGTACTGATTAATTGTACTGATACCGCAGTGATTAATTGTAATTATTGATGCTGTACTGACTTGTTGTATCTACTGATTAATTGTAATTATTGATGTTGTACTGACTTATTGTATTTACTGATTAGCTGTAATTAGAGAATTAATTGTACTGATACTGAACTGATTAACTGTAATGACTGATTTGTACTAATACTGGGCTGATTAATTGTAATAATACTGAACTGATTAACTGTAATGACCGATTAACTGCAATTACTGATACTGGATTAACTGCAATTACTGATGCTATACCGATTTACTGACTAATTGTACTGATTTGCTGCGTTTACTGATTAATTGTCATGATGTACTGCATTTACTGATTAATTGTATTGATTTTCTGCATTTACTGATCAATTGTATTGATTTCCTGCATTTACTAATTAACTGTACTGATACTGAACTGATTAACTGTGTTGTACTTATTTGTTACTTATTCATTTTGTGCACACTTTAGACTAATTAGTCCGGAACCTACAGTTTAACGTGGATTCGAACCACTCACAAACATCCGTGCCACCGCCAGGATTCAAACTTGAAGCACTAAAGGCCAGAGCGCTAGCCAATTGGCAAGGCCGCACAGATCTTGGATAGCGATGATTGGTTTATTTAGTCAAATTATATTAAACAATAATTATTAAGGTGAGTTTTTAAAAACCGATATTTCTTCGTAATAAAATTTACTTAAACTGAAAATGTTTCATTTTCCGTAGACGGTCATGTCTTATGATAAAACAACAATAGGATATTTTACATCTTGCAATATGTAATAGTAGTATATCTATTGTTATTTCATAGAAACTGCAGCAAAGTATAGCAAATGGAAAACATTTTCCCTTACACTTGCATTACTTTACTGTACCGTGTTTTATAGAGTTGTTGTTTTGGGAACGTCTAGACGGTGGTGCGATTCATTATTGTTGTTAAGAAAACAGGATGTTTATGCACGGATTCATTTATTTGTCATCCAGCTTTCTGTTAGATAGGTCGCGTCTGTTATCTCTAATGTATGCGAGCTCTGTATTATTGAACAAAGTTTTATTAAACTACTAGTAAATATTATTTAGGTTTTTCATGGCTTTAGTAAATATCCAAATTTATATTAATTTGGAATTGTTGTTCTAATGTAGATACAGTTAATCTTTATGCCGTAAATAAGGGCTGCACAGCTGCTACTCAGTTAGCATTACCCATGGGGCACGTGCAGCTTGAAGATATGCTACGGACGCGAGTAACACTACCCCCACAACGCTCTACAATCAAATTATATATCAACTAATAACTGTAAACTCATGAATAAAACAAGCAATATCTGTCCTATATTCATAAGAATATTATTTCGAAATCAAAGTTAATTTTTTTCTTATATGGATGCACACATAATGTATTTTTTTAATACATTGGTTTTCCCTACTTTGGCAATTATAAAATAAATATATTTTCTAAAAGTGTCATAAATCTCACGGGCAGGAAAAGTGTACAAGGCGGGCCGCAATTTAGAGTATTTTTCCAAGGCAGGCAATCTTGAAATTAAGATTTTAAGTTGGTGCGGAGGACCATGGCCTGTAATTACAAAAAAAAAAATTATCTAAGAATTTTATGCATGATATAGGAAAGAATAAAATTTATCGAACAAATAGAACAGAATAAATATATTAACATATAGAATAAAATAAAACTATCGAACAAGTAGAAGAAAATGAAACCTATCGAAGATATTTGACATAATTTGTTTCTTTTAATTTAATAAAACGTACTTGTCTTTTTTGGGATTCAATAAATTTGCAAGACTAAAGTGCCTAATGATGACTCAAATTGCAGCGCTCCAAAACCATTCAAAACCTATCGCAGTCAGCAAAAAGAAAAGAGAAACAAGAGAGATAAATGTTTGAAACAAGGAAAAGCCATCAGCCCCACAACACAGGCGGTGTCCATGAAATTTTCATCACACCCCATTTCCATAATCAACCCGACCCTAATCTGTGGCAAGGTGCATTCCATTAACGAGATCCACAGGGAATGCTGGCATAAAAAAGCTCTTGAATATTTAAGTTTTCGGCAGCACTTAATTAAGGTTTAAGGTGGTGGTCTCAGCAGGCGTCACTATTTGCCCCGGGGCGCCATGGAGTGTGTTGCCGACTTTGAACGGAAGTGCGGAGTGGAAATTTTTGGAAGAGGTTTTTATTTTACACAGTTAGTGCATCCATTTTAAAAGAGGAAAAGAGATTTTGGAGGGGTTTGTCGCTCTACAGTCATCTTATGCACACTTTAGGCTAACTAGACGGGGATCTACAGTTTGACATGCATTCCGAACCATAAAAAAACATCCATGCCACATCCAGGATTCGAATGTGTAGCCTGTGGCACCAAAGGCCAGACCGCAAGACACTTGGCCATCAGGCCGCATGGATAATGAAGCTTGGTTTGGTTTGTCGCTCTACGGTCATTTTATGCAAACTTTGGGCTAACTAGGTCGAAACCTATAGTTTAACGTGGATTACGAAACACTCACAAACATCCAAACCACCGCCAGATTTCGAGCGTGCAGCCTGTGGTACCAAAGGCCAGAGCCAGGTATCCTGATGGCCACTTTGCCATCAGGATACCACACATTATAGGTTTGGTTTGATTTGTCGCTCTACGGTCATTTTGTGTACACTGTAGGCTGCAGTTTTAACTTGGATTTCGAACGACTAACAAACATCCACGCTGCCAAAATTGATTCGAACCTATAGCCTGTGATACCAAAGGCCAGAGCGCTTGCGACATGGCCATAAGGCTGCAAGGATAGTGAAGTTTGGTTTGGATTGTCGCTCTTGTGCACACAAGAACTTAACAGAGCGGGATCTACAGTCTAAAGTGGATTCCAAAACCACTAACAAACATCCATGCCACTGCCAGGATTCGTACCTGGAGCCTGTGGCACCAATGGCCAGAGTGCTAGCCAATGGGCCATCAGGCCGCCACATATTATAGGAGAGAATAAAAGTCATCGAACAAATAGGGGAGAATAAAACTATCAGACAGATGGAAGAGAATAAAAACCATTGAAGATATTTAATATAATCTGTTTCTTTTAATCTAATAATCATACGTGTCTTTTTTCAATAAACTCAATAAATTTGCGAAACTAAAGTGCCTAATGATGACTCAAACTGTAGCGTTCCGAAAACGATTCAAAACCTACCGCAGTCAGCAAGAAAAAAAAGGAGAAACAAGAGATAAATGCTTAAAACAAGGAAAAGCCATCAGCCCCATAACGCAGGCGGTGTTCATGAAATTTTCATCACACCCCATTTCCATAATCAACCCGACCCTAATGTATTGAAACGAGTGAAGGTGCATTCCATTAGCAGGATCCACAGGGAGTGCTGGCATAAAAAAGCTCTTGAATATTTAAGTTCGGCAGCACTTCATTAAGGTTAAGGTGGTGGTCTCAGTAGGCGTCGTTATTTGCCCCGGGGCGCGTTGCCGAGTTTGAACGGAAGTATGGAGTGAAAACTTTTGGAAAGGGGTTTTTATTTTACACAGTTAGTGTCTCCTATTTTTGATTGAAAAAAGAGGACAGAAGTACGCCAGGAATGGTTCGACATGTTCTAAATCCATGTAGCATCTGGGTACCTGCCTCATTGGCAACACTGAATCTGTTTCATATCTGCCTTCTATTTGCAAAGAACCTGCCCCTACAAAGGGCTGAAGCAGCCTGGTGATCAGCATGTTGTACTGATTTACACTGACACTGATACTGATTAACAATAAGGACTGATTAATTGTACTGATACCGTATTGATTAGCTGTAATTTTTGATTGATACTGTACTGATTAACTGTTAATACTGCACTGATTAATTATAATTACTGATACTGTACTGATTTACTGTAATGATTTATTCATTGCTTTGATACTCTAGTGATTAGCTGTAATTACAGAATTAATTGTATTAATACTGAACTGATTAATTGTACTGATACTGTACTGATTAACTGCAATTACTTATACTACACTGCTTTACCATATTTATTGATTTACTGCATTTACTTATACTATACTGATTTACTCATTAATTATACTGCTGAGTTTGAACGGAAGTGTGTAGCGAAAATTTTGGGAGGGGTTTTTATTTTACACAGTTAGTGCCTCCTTTTAAAAGAGAAAAGAGGAGGTGAGAAGTATGCCACGAAGGGATCAGTTCATTCTAAATCTAGGTACAGAGTAGTATCTGGGTACCTCCCTCATTGGCAGTACTGTGCTGCCTGGTGGCTAGCGCCTCTGCCCTTTGGTATCCCAGGCTTCAGGTTCTATACCTGGTGGTGGCATGGATGTTTGTGAGTGGTTCAGAATCCACGTTGAACTGTAGGCCCTGGTCTGTTTAGCCCAAAGTGGGCACAAGATGATTGTAGAGAGACAAACAAAACCTAAACTTTTAGCAACACTGAATCTGTTACATATCTGCATTCTAGTAGCAAAGAATATTTCAATACTCAGGCCTAAAGCAGCCTGGTGATTAATTAGCACGTTGTACTGATTTACTGGTTAATTATACTGATATCGTACTGATTAACTGCAATTAATGATTAATTGTACTGATTAACAGTAATGACTGATTAATTGTATTGATACCGTATTGATTAACAGCAATGACTGATTACTTGTATTAATTAACTGTAATGAATGATTAATTGTATTGATACAGATTAACTGTTGATTGATACTGTACTGACTAATTGTGATTACTGATTTACTGTATTTACAGATTAATTGTACTAATACTGAACTGATTAACTGTAATGACTGACTAATTGTACTGATTAAATGAAATTACTTATACTGTACTAATTTACCGTATTTATTGATTACTTTTACTAATTTACTGCATTTGCTCGTTAATTGTACTGCTGAGTAGCGAAAACTTTTGGAAGGGGTTTTAATTTTACACAGCCTATTTTTGACAGGGGAAAAGAGGAGGTGATCTGTTTAATCTAAATCTGAGTACAAAATATCATCTGGGTACCTGCCTCATTGGCAACATTGAATCTGTTTCAAATGGCAAATAATCTCCCGTATTTATTTCTGAAGCAGCCTTAGCATGTAGGACTTCTGAAGTACTACTACTACACCATGCATGATGCAATGATGTAGGTATAGTTATGCTACCGCAATTCTGGTGATTTACTCCAGCACCCCTTCGGCAACTGAAAGACATTCTGTCATAATATTTTACCATTCCTGTCCCCTGGCATACACACATAAGCTTTTGGAGTGACATCAGTGGGCCTGATATTTCACTTATATATGAAAGGAGCAACTCACTGACGGATGATGAGGGAAGGACAATAACTTCCGAGAGGACTTCTAGGGGTAACTGTTCCGTATTTGCTATCATATGAGAAAGAAGCCCGGATCTTCCAGACACCTTGAATGTCAAATCGAGACGCTTTACACACGTTATTTCAATCAAGTCTCCTGGATTCTGAAAGCAATGACTAACGAATGAGATTCGATTCGCCCGAATGATTCGATGATTCGATCGAATTATTATTATTCAACGAATTATTCGATTAATTCATCGAATGATTCGATGCGATCGAGTCTTCTAAGCGCTATATTGAGTTGTAAATCGGTCCAGTTCGGTATTCCTCCTTGAGTTACGAGCACAGGCCGAGGATGGCATCATGGGCATGGAAACTTTTATGTAGGGTCAGTGAGATAGGGATTCTTTCTTTCCAGCTTTAAATAGCGGGAATGCAGTTATGTTAGAATCAGTGTATTTGATAATTTCTACTACTACTCGATGCATCCTGGGCTTGGAAACGTGCTGCCCACTATCTCGTGCCCACCGTGCTATCCACTGATAAGTTCAGGGCTATTCTAGCCCTGAACTTCGAATTAGATTTCAAATCTCCCAAACAAATCGAACCGAAAGTTTTCATTTGTATGCTGCTAAATGGTAAATCTGTAGGGGAATAACTCTGCGTTGGGCTTGATAGTGAAAGATGCCAAGTTCCTTAGAAGATGTCCCCATAGGAGTATTCCTTCCCAATTGTGGTGGCTCCAACGCTGACCCATTTTTCAAATAATCAACAAGATAATTATTAATAAAAAAACTCTTTTAAAATTATTAAAAATAAGTAATTACAAATTTAAAAAAAAAAAGTAATTAAAAAGTTCTAATTAGAAATTCAAAGTTCAAATAGAATTCTGATTTAATTATTTCTATTAAAATAGAATTTGAATTATAACAACTGAATTTGAATTAGTTTTCATATTCTTTTGAAATAATTAAAATCGATTTCAAATCAATAAAATAGAATTAAAAATAATCAAATTCCTTTAGAAATAATTAAATTGTGAAATGACAGATCTTTCTAAAACTTTACAGATAACGATACAAAAAAAAAAAAAAAATGAAACTACACAAAGATATCCCAAACGATATTGAATTTGAATTAATGCATATTATATATAATAATTGAATTAATATATATTATATTAGTATATATTCTTTTTGAAACAATTAAAATCGATAAAATCGAATTAAAATCGATTTGAAATAATCAAATCCCTTTAGAAATAATTAAATTTTGAAATGAAAGATCTTTTCAAAACTTTGCAGATATCGACAGAAAAAAAGAACCACATAAAAATATCCCAAACGATATTGAATTTGAATTAGTTATCATATTCTTTTGGAAATAATTAAAATAGATTTCAAGTCGATAAAATATAATTAAAATTGATTTACAATTATTAAAAATAAATTACAAATTAAAAAAATAATTAAAAATGAATTTGAATTGGTTCTAATTCAAATAGAATTCTAATTGAATTAGAATAACTGAATTTGAATTAGTTTTCCCATTCTTTTGAAATAATTAAAATCGATTTCAAATAAAAAAATAGAATTAAAATCAATTTGAAACAATCAAATTCCTTTAGAAATAATTAAATTTTGAAAAGAAAGTCCTCTGCAGATATCGACAGTAAAAAAAAAAGAACCACACAAAAATATTCCAAACGACATTGAATTTGAATTAGTTATCTTATTCTTTTTGAAATAATTAAAATCGATTTCAAATCGATAAAATAGAATTAAAATCGATTCTAAATTATTAAAAATAAATTAAAAATTAAAAAGTAATTAAAAATGAATTTGAATTTGCTCTAATTCAAATAGAATTCTAATTGAATTAGTTCCATTCAAGAAGAATTTGAATTAGAATAACTGAATTTGAGTTAGTTTGCAAATTCTTTTGAAATAATTAAAATCGATTTCAAATCTATATAGAATTAAAATTGATTCAAAATTATTAAAAATAAATTAAAACTTAAAAAAAAAAAGTAACTAAAAATGAATATGAATTAATTCAAATTCAACTAGAATTCTAATTGAATTAGTTCTATTCAAAAAGAATTTGAATTAGTTTTCATATTCCTTTTGTAATAATTAAAATCGATAAAATAGAATTTAAATCGATTCAAAATTATTAAAGATAAAATAAAAATTTAAAAAAAAAGTATTACTAAACATGAATTTGAATTAGTTCTAATTCAAATAGAATTCTAATTGAATTAGAACAACTGAATTTGGATTAGTTTTCATATTCTTTTGAAATAATTGAAATCGATTTCAGATCGATAAAAAAGAATTAAATAAGATTTGAAATAATCAAATTCCTTTTGAAATAATTAAATTTTGAAATGAAAGATTTCCAAAACTTTACAGATAACAACAACAACAACAACAAAAAAGAATCACTCAAAGATGTACCAAACGATACTATGTACGAGCTGTCTTATTTTCAATTAAACCACTCCCATAATTAATTATTGGAAACTTTTCAGAAACGCCACGAAACACCACCGACGAGTTTCTCGGTTGATTTAACATTACAGCACCATCGCTAGTCTATCACCCCAGAAACATCCTATCCATAACCCCACATTCTACCCCACTAACACGCGAGAATTTCTCTCACATGATAATAAGCACGCTCGCTCTAAGCCTTCTTTTGTGACAGCCAGATCCATTAATTGCAAACAATGATGATAATTCTTCCAAGTGAAAACGATCCATTATTTGAAAGCGGCTGATGTGAAGTCAATAAATAAAATTTGAATTCAGTGGTGAGCTCATTATAGATTGCAGGGTGGTAAGTCAAATAGATTATTTTAGCGGATGACAGTCAAATAATTATTTAGCATTTTACATTGGTCAACCAACAGCCCCCTGAATATTTTTCCTGTCCTTGAGATTTATCACACTTATTACAAAATATATTTATTTTACAATGGCCAAAGTAGTGAATACCAATGTATTAAAAAGATACAGTATGTGTGCATCCATCTATTCAAAAATGAACTGTCGAAATTGTGAGAAAAAATAAATTTTGATTTTAAAATAATAGTCTTGCGAATATAGGACAGATATTGCCCGTTTTTATTTATGAGTTAATCATTAAGAGTTTTACCGTTTTTTTTTTCAGAACCGTTTTACCAAACGACAGTGAATTTAATTTAGTTGTATTTATTTTGAAATATTTAAAATCGATTTCAAATTATTAAAATAGAAATAAAATCGATTCAAAATTATTAAAAATAAATTTAAAATTAAAAAAAGTAATTAAAAATGAATTTGAATTAGTTCTAATTCTAATAGAATTTGTTCAAAAAATAATTTGAATTACAACTGAATTTTAATTAGTTTTCATATTTTTTTTGAAATAATAAAACTCGATTTTAAATCGATATAGAACTAAAATCGATTCAAAATTATTAAAAATAAATTAAAAATTAAAAAAGTAATTAAAAATGAATTTGAATTAATTCTACTTCAAATAGAATTCTAACTGAATTAGAACAAAATTTGAATCAGTTATCATATTCTTTTTGAAATAATTAAAATCTTTTCCAAATCGATAAAATAGAATTAAAAATAATCAAATTCCTTTAGAAATAATTAAATTTTGAAATGAAAGATCTTTCCAAAACTCAGTGCAAATATCGATAAGGAAAAAAAAAAGAACCACACAAAGATATCCCAAACGATACTATGTACGAGCTGTCTTATTTTCAATTAAACCACTCCCATGATTAATTATTGGAAACTTTTCAGAAACGCCACGAAACACCACCGACGAGTTTCTCGGTTGATTTAACATTACAGCACCATTGCTAGTCTATCACCCACAAACATCCCATCCGTCACCCCTACCCCCAAACCACCCACTAGCACGCGAGAATTTCGCTCACATGATAATAAGCACGCTCTAAGCCTTCTTTTGTGACAGCCAGATCCATTAATTGCAAACAATGATGATAATTCTTCCAAGTGAAAACGATCCATTATTTGAAAGTGGCCGAAGTGAAGTCAATAAATAAAATGTGAATTCAGTGGCGAGCTCATTATAGATTATAGGGTGGTTCATACTGTGAAAGTCGAATAGATTATTTTAACGGGAAATAGATAAATAGTTATTTACCATTTTATATTTTAAAGATGTACTTATTTAAAAAATTTGTTTGTTTCATTTTAATATTCAATATACGCCTTAAAAACAAATAATAAAAAAAAATTTTTTTTAGGCCAATTCCAACTTTTTTTTTTTCACTATATTGCAGAAAGTCCTTTGTAAATAATTTTCATTCATTTCTTTTTAAGTTTATCTGGCACCATCTATTGGTAGATAGATGCAACTTAAATTAAAAAAACTAAAATTAATTAATTAACTTTAATTACTAAATTAATATTTGAAAAAATGCATTAACATCAAGTGTCATCCCCTACAAGTTCAAAAAAAATTTATTTGAACTTGAGTGGATGAATAAAAAAAGTATTTTATGAACGATTGAAAATTTGAACAAGATATATATATTTGGAGAGTGTGAGCTAATAGAAGGAATCGAAAAAGGAACACAAATGAATCAATAACTTTTACCACAATTTAAAATAACAAATAAATTAGCAATTTATTACATTACAATTTATTTAAATTAGAAGTTAAATAACAATTTTAAATTGAGCATACGTCTTGAAAATGAAAGTATAAATGAAAGAAAAACAAGTAATATAAAAAAAAATTAAGTCAATTCCTACTTTTTCCCCACTATATTGCAGAAAAGTCCTTTACAAATAAAGTTGAAATTTTCATCTTATATCTGGCACCATCTATTATTAGATAGATGCAACTTAAATCCAAAAAAACCCAAAATTAATTAATTTAATTTAATTAATGAACTATTATTTGATAAAACTGTATTAACATCAAGTGTCATCCACTATAAGTTTAAAAAAATGTATTTGAACTTGAGTGGAGGAATTTTGAAAATTTGAACAAGATATATATAGGTAGAGTGTGAACTAATAGTAGGAATTAGAAAAAGTTTCAATTAGTTATTCATCATTCGAATTCGGCATCGTAAACAACATGAAATGTTTTTGACATAATAGAAAAAAAAATAATATATTAGCGAATAATTTAATTTTTTCTTTAATTGAATCGATGTGATAAAAATGCTTGAATCAATGTCAATGTTAATGTTGCAAACGGCAAAATGAAATGAAATCCATTTGTTGAAATTAAAATGCCAGTGAAACAGTGACTAGGTCATTAAAAAAAAAAAAATTGGTTAAATTCTCATGGGGGTTTGGCATAACCACTTGCTTGTCAAATATCTCTAAAGCTGTTAAGTGTTTGCATTGTTTAATTTGGCGACGAAGTATTATGTTGTCGTTTGTATAACACTCTTTGACGAAGTTGAGAAGTGGTTGACGGGTTGTTATTCTTGTAATTAATAGTTTAAGTGTTTCTAGTAGTTATTATAGCTTTTTCTCTTTGAACTACAGCGGCAAAAGTGTCTTTCATTTCAATTGCCTCACAAACAATTTTACGTTTGTTCAAATAACAAATGTTTTTGTTTCTGAAATGAATTCTAAAATTATAAAACAAAAGTTTAATTATTATTTCCTTTATTTAAAAATGTAGGGTAAGGGTTTAAGCTCTCAATTAAAATAAATTTTTTTCTTGAATTTCTAAAATATTTGCCTTTTCAAATGTAGATTGTTGAATTATATTCTGAATTCCAACTGGTTCTTAGCGTTGCCATAGTTAAAAATATATGAACGTTTAAAAAAAAAAAAAAAAAAAGAATACTTTTCCTTTTTTATTTTAAATTTTTTTTCTTTTAACTTTAGAACGAATTTTTATATTCTGTTGACCATGATCTTAAAACGAATATATTCTAAAGTTTTTTTTTTATAAATTTGTCACTTACCTGGCTTTAAAAAATTTCAACAATGCCTTCACATAAGTGTATAAACATTAAAAATATCTTTATATACTAGCAGTTTAAAATTTTTTTTTCATATATGCAATTTTAGAACTACCTGCTCGATGAATTTATTGTACACAATTCTTTTTTATAAAATTCCTCCTCATATTGGTATATTTATTCATTTATCAATTTAATGTTATTAAAAAGAGATAATAACAACAAATGAATTTAAAATATAAGAAAGAAAAGAAAAAAAATGAGAAAAATAAACATTTTACAATATTGCTGAGTGAATTGTATGCTACAGTGAATTATAAATGAAATGAAATTTCAAAACTATTCAAACAAAAATATAATTTGGTAATTTATATAAATACAACGGTTATGAATTAAAAATAATAATAAAAAAACTTTTGGAAAACATTTCGCATGCTTCACTAACTTTCCAGCTGCCTGGTGGACATTTGTCCAGAGTTAGTTGATTTGTTAGGTTTCAGGACCCTTTGTCCAGAAACCTAACCGCCCGCGCTCTTTAAAATAAACGCAACATATCTTATTTGTTGTTAAAATTATTTTCCACATTTTAAAATGAACTCTCTTATTGAAAATTCAGTACATTCAATAGCCCGATATGTGGGCCCTTGGTAATGATTGCACTTAGTGGCCACGAGGGCTCTGGTTCTGCGACGAAATAAAATTGCGACGAAAATTGACGACGTTTGTGATAATGTGTAAAGCATCTCGTATCGATAGCGAGAGACGCGTGTTTTCCATGTTTTTTTCCTCCCATACAACACAAAAATTCGGTTGTTTGCCTCTTTACGGCCACATTTTGCACTCGAGGGCTAATTAGACAGGGATTTACAGTTTACAGTGTAATCCGAACCACGCACAAACATCCATACCATCGTCAGGATTCAAACCTAAAGGCTGTGGTACCAAAGCACACAGCGCTCTAGCCACTTGGCCAGCACGTCGCAGGAAAATTCGGGGCAGTTACCCCTAAAAGTAATCTCTGAAAGTAGGATTCTTCTCTCATCAATCTGCGGCCTGAAGGCCAATTAGCTAGCGCACTGGGCGTTGGTGGATGTATATTAACCTGCTGGCGTTAGACGTTTAAACGTCCAGCGGCATAATATCGTTTATTTCAATGTGCTACTTTCGGCCTAAGTATGAGTCTAATTTAAGAAATGATTTTCTAGTACAGTTTATTGTGCTATACTACGCCCAAAAAATAAGACTAATTATTTTTTTTCAAAAACTCTTTATTCATTCTTCCAAATTTATTTCATCGTCTTCAAAGTAATTCCCCTCTTGACACAATGCACTCATGCCAACTTTTTTCCAATCCTCAATGCATGCTAAAAAGTCATCGGCAGGGATGGCCTTCAAAGCGCTCTGCGATTCATGTTGAATCTCTTCAGTCGAATCAAAACGGTGTCCCCGTTATGGTCTTTTGAGTTTAGGGAATAGCCAGAAGTCGCACGGTGGGAATATGGTGGTTGTGGAACAATATGGGTTTCATTTTCGAAAAAGACACGAAGAATCAATACAGTGCGAGTTGGTGCATTCAGCGTTTACGGTACCAATCGAGATTTGACGTGTTTGAAGCTCAAAATGGAATTGACCGATCCTTTTGAAATTGCAGCATCGTCAGCAAAGTCTCCAATTGTAAATCGATGGTTTGCAAGCACCAAAACTTTAATTTTTGGACGTGAGTTTGAGTTGGACGTGACGTCGGTTGAGGTTGATGGTCGATCAGAGGGCTTCGTCTTCAACGCTTTCTCTGCCTTCTTTGAACTGTTCATACCCCTTCTAAACATTTTTGTCCGGTATAGAAATGCTCAAAAGAATGCCTCCTGTAACACTCTATACGTTAACGCAAAGAAAATTGAATGCACGCGCTTTGCTCAATGAATTCAGACATTTCAAAAATCACCGGTATCAGTTTGAGCGTCTTACAAAGCCAAGCGTAGCTCAAACACTAATGAATATTTTGACGTGAAATTTCACACAGATGTCAAGGTCAGTGCCAGCAACCAAAAACAAAAAAAAAAAAATTGAAATTCCATAAGTCCTGAGATTTTTAAATTGAAAATTGATCTTCCTTTTGGACACAGTCATAGATACTGAGAAACAAAAAAGAAAAGTTCGATAAATTAAAAGAAAAAAAACTATTTGTTTGTAATCACCGAATGTTCTTCAACGATTTAAAACAACAAAATTAAACTTTCTCTTTTTAAAAGTTCGCTTTTACTAGAAACCTGATTGTCTTCGTGTACAGTAGTAAAAAAAGATACATATACACACACGCACACACACACACACACACACACAATAAAAAAAGAGCAACAACTCATCATTTATTTACAGCCACTCATCTCCACAACAAAGCACAGAAAAACCCTGCTGCCAACTTTAAAAGAGAGAAATAAGAAAGAAAGAAAAAAAAAAACCGTCAGTCTCTTAAACAAAAGAGATCAGGGCTTGCTGAAACAATTAGGTTTGTGTGTTCTTTGTAGAAGAAGATGGGTGACGTCAGAGCGAAAGGCAAAACAATGGATGCAGTTAGATATTCGAAAGTTTTTCTTTTTTATTATTATTATTTTCATTCGAAAGAACAATGCTGGGGTTTTTGAAAAAGTTCTGCCATATTTGATGGCGCTGGTTATATGTGACGGATAGAAATAAAATGAAAACTACATCTAAATTAAGTTCTTTTATGTTTTCTTCTTTTTTTTTCGGCGTCATGTTGTTGTTGGAAAAGATCGATTCGTTTTAACGCCGTCGAAAACAGCTACAAAAATATACATGAATAGCAAAGCCGATTTTGTTTTTTACTCACGTAGCAAAGGACTTAACAAGAACAAGATGTAAGAAAGTAGTAAATGGTTTCAGATTTAATTCCAATGACGTTATTTTTTTATTATTATCAAACGGCAAGATTCTGTAACCTACAAGAAACAAACTTGTGTTGACCCTGGACCACGGGCTGCGAAAATTAACTTATATACATATTTAAATATATATACAAATATATATATATTTACAATTTACATACATAGACATATGTTATACTATATAGAAGGCGTTTATAATTAAAGTCAAACATTCAAAATGATGTAAAAAAAAGAACCACTCGTCACAATGAGTTTAAATTTGAACTGAAGAAACTTGAAGAAGGGAGGAAAAAGTTCCAAAGTGTATTAATAGATGGCGCTGTAAGTGGCATAAAGAAAGTGAATTCGGCTTTGGTTTGGTTTGTCGCTCTACGGTCATCTTCTGCACATGAAGGATTAACAGACCCAGATCTACAGTTTAAAGTGGATTCCGAGCCACTACAAACATCCATGTGAATTCGGCTCCCAGTGATATTTTGAATCGAAATGACAACCTATTTGACCTGAGTTGCACATTAAACGAACTGTAGTGTTCAATGTGCTCGATTGTTTCGGTTTTTTGAAAATGACTTCTAAGTCATTCAGCAGTTGTGAAGCTGTCAGTTGAAAAGGCCCATCCACCATATCAAGGTCATACTAAATTGGATTTGTTTTGATGATGCCATACTTTTTTTTATTCGAAAGAATAATGCTGGGGTTTTTGAAAAAGTTCTGCCATATTTGATGGCGCTGGTTATATGTGACGGATAGATATAAAACGAACACTACATCTAAATTAAGTTCTTTTATGTTTTCTTCTTCTTCTTTTTTCGGCGTGATGTTGTTGTTGGAAAAGATCGGGTTTGTTTTTGGATGGAAAACGGCTACGAAAACATAGATGAATAACAAAGCTGTATTTTTTTTACTCACGTAGCAAAGAACTTAACAAGAACAAGATGTTAGAAAGTACAACATGGTGTCAGGTTTATATACAATTACGCTACTTTATTTTTATTAGACGGCATCATTCTGTATACTATGCGAAGAAAGAGATGTGTTGTAACAAAAAACCCACAAGAAACAAACTTGTGTTGGCCTTGTCCGGGGGCCCATGAAAAATAACTTTTATATAAATATACAGGATGATAATAATTTAAGTCCCACTTTCAAAATGCTGTAAAAAAAAAACACACGTCACAATGACTTCAAATTGGAACTGAAGACTCTTGAAGAATGGGGAGTTCCAAAGTGTATTAATAGATGGCATTGTAAGCGGCATAAAGAAAGTGAATTCGGCTGCCAGTGATATTTTGAATCGAAATGACAACATAATTGACATCAGTTGCACATTAAACCAAATGTAGTGTTCAATGTGCTGGATTGTTTCAGTTTTTTGACGGTAAAAAATGACTTCCAATTCATTCAACAGTTGCGGCACTGTTAGTGAAAAGCCCATCCACCACGGCAAGATCATACTAAATTGGATTTGTTTTTATGATGCCATACCGTTTTTTTTTTCTTCGAAGAAACAATACTGGGGTTTTTGAAAAAGTTCTGCCGTATTTGATAGCGCTAGTTATATGTGGCAGTCGGGGGAGCGATAGAAATAAAATGAAAAATACATTTAAATTAAGTTCTTTTATGTTTTCTTCTTCTTCTTTTTTCAGCGCAATATTGTTGGAAAAGTTTGGGTTTTGTTTTTAGATGGATTCGTTGTAACGCCGTCGAAAACAGCTATGAAAATATAGATGAATAGCAAAGCTGATTTTTGTTCTTTGTTTTTTTGTTCGCGTAACAAAAGACTTAAAAGGAACAAGATGTAAGAAAGCAGAAAATGGTTTAGGTCACGAAAATTAACTTTCAAACCACTATAACCGTCCATGGCCGCCGCCGGGACTCGAACCCGAAACTTGTAGTACCTAGCGCTAGTCACTTGGCCCTTAGGCCCCATATATATATATATATGTTCTAAGGCAGCTGGCAACCACTTAAACAATTGTCTTTTGACGTCTGAGGGCAAGCGCTGCACCGATGTACTCACTTAGCACTACCAACAAGGTGAGTGTAGCTTGAAGATACGCTACGGACGCGCAGTAACAATATCCCCGCAACTCTCTACGATCATGGTGGACCGGGACCTACGGTGTAAAGAGGATTGCGAACCACTACAAACAACCATGGCACCGCCGGGTCTCAAATCCGAAACCTGGGGTATCGAGCACCAGAGCACTAGCGATTCATATATATATATATATTATATATATATATATATATATATATATATTCGAAAGAACAATGCTGGGGTTTTTGAAAAAGTTCTGCCATATTTGATGGCGCTGGTTATATGTGACGGATAGAAATAAAATGAAAACTACATCTAAATTAAGTTTTTTTATGTTTTCTTCTTCTTTTTTGGCGTGATGTTGTTGGAAAAGATCGGGTTTTGTTTTTGGACGGATTCGTTTTAGCGCCGTCGAAAACGGCTACGAAAATACAGATGAATAGCGAAGCTGATTTTATTTTTGTTTTTTACTCACTTAGCAATGGACTTAACAAGATGTAACAAAATAGAAAATGATTTCAGGTTTAATTCCAATTACGCTATTCTTTTTATCACACGGCATTACTCTGTATACTATGCTAAGAAAGAGATGTGCTGTAACAAAAAAAAAAAAAAAAAAAAAAAAAAAAAAAACCACCAGAAACAAATTTGTGGTGAACCTGGTCCATGGACCCACGAAGAATTAACTTTTATACATATTGTTGTTCTAATGCAGCTGCCAATACGGAGACGGTTAATTTTTATGCAATAAGCAAGGGCTGCACCACTGTTACTCATTTAGCACTACCCAGGGGGGCACGTTTAGCTTGAAGATATGCTGCGGACGCGTACTATGTACTATGCTATTACATGTTTTTACAGCCATGTACATGCTATTACATGCTTTTTTACAACAGTTATGTACTATGCTATTACTATAGCTATGTACTGTGCTATAACACGATTTTACAACAATGCACAATGTTATTACTTGCTTTTTTACAGCAGCTGTGTATTATGTTATTACAGGCTTTTACAACAGTTATATACAACGCTATTACATGCTTTTACAATAGATGTGTAATGTTATTACATGCTTCTACAACCGAAATTTACTATGTTATTACACGCTATTACAATGACAAAATATGGGCACCATGCTGCAGGATTAACGCGGTTTACCTTAGATAACGTTTAATCTTCGGTTTTAGTGACGAACGTCTTGAAGCGCGACATTTGAAAACGACATCACTATAATAAGATGTCATTATTTTAAGGAAAAAAAATTGTATTACAAATTTAATCAATATTCATCGATACAAAGTTAAAAGCAAATGCCGACTGCATTAGGCTATATGTTTTTAATTATAATTTATATCATGAAAAATAACAAATTATCTCAAAATCCACCTGAATTTCTTGAAAATTCATTTCCCATTCATTTTCATTCATCCCATTAAATTGAATTCAATAATGGAGTAAAATAGAAATCACTACTTAAAATATGCTTACAGCTTGAACAAACTCATATTATAAAAACTGTTAAAATAATTATCTGTAAACTAACTATTAAAATATTTATCTGTAAATTAATAAACTGTAAATCTGTAAAAAAATATTAAAATAACAACAACAAAAATATTTATTTATCTGCACTAATCATTCTGTAAAATTTTTCACAATAAATAAAGATTGATATAAATAAAATTTTTACTCAATGCAGAACTGGCTTTATGTATTTCAGTAAATCTAATCTGTTCACCGTTTTTAACTTGCCAAATCATCATTTTACGCAATAAATTAAGGGTAAAATTAACATAAATTTTATAAATATATAACATTTAATGATTTATCATGCATATATCAATAATGAAATATTTATTTTTTGGAAAATATACGAAATGATGGAGAAAACATCGAATTTATGTGTTAAGAATCAGAATTTTCATGAGTGAAACGCTTTGTCAAACTAATGGGCTCTCATTTTCCAATCAATTTCTAATTCTGGAGAAATGTTAGAGAAAACCAAATGTCAAAAGTACAAAAGTTTACTTTAACACGAAGGGAAACTTATCCGTTTTTGGGAAATCGATTCAGGTACCAATCGGCACCAATCAGAATGCCAAAGGGTACTTAGATGCATTTCTTTCTACATCGATGATATGATTTCATCAAACTAATATTATTGAATTCAATGTATTTCAGTAGATAGTTGAATTAAAATTTCCTTTTTTTTTTTTTAAAGTAAAGAATATTTGGTATAGAATACGATATTTTGTAAACAGTTTGGCATTTTGATTTTTAATTTTTAGTGTTGATATTCATTATAAAAATAAACTTTATATAATGATTTTAGACTCATCTGCTATACTATTGTGTCCAAAAAGTATGACCATTTTCAATTTAAAATTTCAGCGGTTTTATGGAATTTCAATTTTTTTTTTTCTTTTTAGGTCAGTCACTGGGTCAGGCACTGTCCTTGACATCTGTGAGAAATTTGAAATCAAAATATTCACTAGTGTTTGAGTTACGCTTGGCTTTGTGAGACTCTAAAACATATTCCGGCGATTTTCGAAATGCCTAAATTAATTGAGCAAAGAACTTGCATTCAATTTTGTGTGCGGAAACGTTTAGAATGTTGCAGAGCATTCCTATATCGGAAAGAAATGTTTTGATGTGGTATAAACGAGTTCAAGGAAGGCAGAGAACGGGTTGGAGACGAAGAGCCCTCTGGTCGACCATCCACTTCAACCGACGAAACTCACGTCCAAAAAAATTAAAGATTTGTTGCTTGCAAAACGTCGATTTACAATTAGAGATCTTATTGATGATGTTGGAATTTCAAAAGCATCGGTCAATTCCATTTTGGACCTCAAACGCGTTCAAATCTCGATTGGTACAGAAAACACTGAATGCGCCAGTTTACATTTGCATTGATTCTTCGTGACTGAATGACCTTTGTGACCAAAAATGAAACCCATATGTTTCACGAACACTATAGTCACACCATGCGACTTCTGGCTATTCCCTAAACTCAAAAGAGCACTCCGGGGACCCCGTTTTGAGTCAATTGAGAGATTCAACGTGAATCGCCGCGCGCTTTGAAGGCCATGCCTGCCGATGATTTTTTAGCATGCATTGAGAATTGGAAAAACGTTGGTATAAGAGCGTTGTGTCGGGGGGGGGGATTACTTTGACTGCGATGAAATAAATTTGAGAGAATAATGAAGAGTTTTTGAAAAAAATAATTGGTCTTACTTTTTGGGCACAGTAGTATTTCAGTAGATAGTTGAATTAAAAATTACGTTTTTTTAAAGTCAAGAATTTTATAAGTAAAGTACGATATTTGGTAAACGGTTTGACATTTTAATTACAATTTTAAGTGCTGCTA
Source organism: Caerostris extrusa (assembly GCA_021605095.1). Taxonomy (NCBI): domain Eukaryota; kingdom Metazoa; phylum Arthropoda; class Arachnida; order Araneae; family Araneidae; genus Caerostris; species Caerostris extrusa. Next base: position 52,021 of record BPLR01002601.1, on the reverse strand, counting down.
TTTATTATAAAAATAAAATTTATATAACGATTTTAGATTCATATGCTATAGCCCACATTAAAACCGTTAAATTCTGAATTGAGAGATAACTTTTTGCATGAAAAATTATTCGCCATCTTCTAACAGAAAACAAATGAGAATTTTTTTAATGGAACTATTTGACCTGAGATCATTCATGACTAAAGCGACGGGTATGTAGCAGATTTACCGTTAGCCACGATGTATTTTTAAAAAAAATGGATTACACTGAGAAATTCTGCACCAACAATTTTTCAAAAGAATTTTGAACAAACAGCTTCAGAGAGAACATTTGAGGCATTTACATCATTCTTGAAACCAATGGAAGAGAATTTCCGACCTAGGATTTATATTAGCCATCACAACGTAAGTATGATAGCTTTCAGATCGGCTTTGCTTATAGGGTTTCGAACCGGGTTACTCTAATTTATGATTTCATTTGTAGCATTTTTTTCCGATGTTGACTATTTCGGGTTATTTAGTTGTAATTGTAATGTACAGGGGATTATAATTAAAGTACCACTTTCAAAATGCCGTAAAAAAAGAACCACTCGTCACAACGAGTTCAAATTTGAACTGAAGATACTTGATGAAGAGGGAAATGGTATGACATCAAAAAAAAGTTCCACCGATTTTTCTTATCGAATTTGGTATGACCTTGTCGTGGTGAATGGGCTTTCCACTAATAGTGTCGCAACTTTTGAATGATTTGGAAATAATTTTTTCCTTCAAAATACCAAAAAAAAAAAAAAAAAAAATCAAGCGCATTGAACACGACAGTTGGTTTTTAATGTGCCGCCGGGACTCGGACCCCAAACTGTGGCAACGAACTCCAGCCACTCGGCCATTAGGCTTCTCCATACACACCTTTATCAAGGCTAAATTTTTATTGGGCTGCTAGAGTTCTTATGACGGATATCGCTACAGTTTGATGTAAGGGGAAAAATTTTTTAATTCAAAAACTGATGTTATATTATTCTCATAGAAAGTGAATTTATTTCCTTCCAAGTAGGGTAGGAAAAAAGGGCAAATGTATCTTCGACTATAATATTATTTCGACTTATAAATAAAAATTTCTAGATTTAATTTTAAAAGTTAAATTTTTTTTTTTCTGTTAATTCATTTTTCAGTTAAATAATTTTTACATGAAATTTATAAGCTTCATTAAGTTTCACATAAAAATGTGCGAAGTAAATAAAATAAAAAATACTTTTTGAAACTATTGGTGAAAGTTTCTGCATTTTTTAAAAAATGAAAATGAAAATTTTTATGAAACAAAATAAATTACCCTCAAACTGAAAAGCAAAAGGAGAATTTTTTTGGTCAATTCAAAGATAAAAGAAATTTTTTTTTACTCAATATTTGCATTGGTAATTTTAGAGTAGAATTTTTCACGGTTATGAAATGAATCAATAATAGAAACATATAATTTAAAATATATATAATTTGACCATCTAATGTATGGAAAAACTGGCAAGCAGCCAAGTTGAAGGGAAAAGTTGGCAAACAGCCAAATTGGAAGGAAAAATTGGCAAGCAGCCAAGTCGGATGGTTTCAAACAGAGCAGTGTAATGGGGAGACAGATAGTTTCGGAGAAGTTTTAATTTCGATAAAAATAATTTTAATTTTTAATAATTAAAATCTTGAATCACAAAACAAATGAAAAAAAAAATGTTGTTAACGCTTTTAGTTCAACTTACACCTTCGAATCCTGTTTTATACCGAAAATGAAATTGGCCCAACACAAAACACGCTCAAACATAACGGACGCAATACCCATTACGATGTGCAAATACCCAAATTGAGATGGATTTGCAAAGCTAAGTGAAAAAGTGGAGAAACAAATATCGCACTAGTAACATAAATATTTTTCAATAATTTCATTTTTAGTGTTATATATTTCTTAACAATGGACGTTTAGTATCATTATTATTATATTATCTCTGTTTATATGCAAGAATAATAGTAAAAGCAAAAATAATAACTCATTATGTTTCACTTTTTCACTCCCAAAAAATGTTTATAGTGGATCTAAATCTAATATGGAGATTTATAACTTTATATACGGCCCGCGAAGTTAGGAGGCATTTCCAAAGTGGCCCGCAAGCCCATTTGTGTTGGCCACCCCTGTTCTAGATAATTGGTGATAAAAGTTTGAATTACGTAAGTCATGATTCAAAATTTTCTTAACTGAAAGAGATTACCAGTTTACAAAATACTCAGAATATTTTAGAATTCGGCATTTTTTCTAATTTAGTTTTTTCTTTGGTTGGTCATTTGACTTAATAAAAATCACTAACATTTTTAGACTTCTTTTTTTGGCTAACAAAATTCGCATAAAAAGATTTAGATTATATATATTTAAAAATTAATTTAATTTATAATTTACTGCAAATACTGTCAATATATTTCTTTATTTACAAATTTTTATTGATTTACTACATTTTCTTTATACATTTTTACATGCATTACATTTTTATCGTATTTACTACATTATTTATTATATTTACTATATATATTTTATTCATTAATTATTCTCTATTTTTTTATTCATGTACTATATATTCTTCTACAATTTTCAACGTATTTTTTTTCGTATTTTTCTATTTGCACAAATATATATATTTTTTAACTTTACATTTTAGGTTCACTGCATTTTTATATTTTTACTGCTTTATGCATTTTTACATTCATTGCATTTTTATTGTATTTAATACATTATTATTATATTTGCAACATATAGTTTTTATTCATTCATTATTCTATATTTTCTTTATTTTTCTTAATGTACTACATATTCTTCTACAATTTTCAACTTATTTTTTTTTTTTTCGTATTTTCTATTTGCACAAATATTTTCTTTTAAACTTTACATTTTACATTCACTAGATTTTTACATTTTTATTGTTTTATACATTCACTGCATTATTACATTTTTACTGCTTTATACATTCATTGTATTTTTACATTTTACTGCTTTACACATTCACTGTTTTATACATTTTTACATTCACTGCATTTTTACTCCTTTATACATTCACTGAATTTTTACATTTTTATTGCTTTATACATTCACTGCATTGTTACATTTTTACTGCTTTATACATTCACTGCATTTTTACATTTTTACTGCTTTATACATTTATTGTATTTTTACATTTTTTACTACTTTATACATTCTCTGTTTTATACATTTTTACATTCACTGCATTTTTACTCCTTTATACATTCACTGAATTTTTACATTTTCATTGCTTTATACATTCACTGCATTGTTACATTTTAACTTCTCTATACATTCACTGCATTTTTACATTTTTTAATTTTTACATTTTTACTGCCTTATACATTCCCTGCATTTCTACATTTTTGCTGCTTTATACATTTGTTGTTTTATACATTCACTGCAATTTTATCGTATTTGCTAAATTATTTACTATATTTTCAACATATAATTATTATTTATCTATTATTCTTTATTTTTCTACATATGCTATCATATTCTTCTACAATTTTAAACGTATTTTTCTCTTTTGCACAAATATCTTTTTTTTTTAAACTTTACATTTACGTTCACTGCTTTTACATTTTTTACATTCTCTACATTTTTACATTTTTACTGCTTTATACTTTCTTAAATTCACTGCAATTTTATCGTATTTGCTACATTATTTATTATATTTACTACACATAGTTATTAGTCATTCCTTATTCTATATTTTCTTTCATCTTTCTTCATATACTATATATTCTTCTACAATTTTCAACGTATTTTTCTCTTTGCATAAATATCCTTTTTTAAAGTCCCTTCCCATTAAACATTTCGTCGCAGATGATGAACTCGCTTGGCTCGCATTATCTGAGAGGATGATGAGGAAATCTTAATTCCAGCACAGTTACAGTGAGACTATACAGTTGGCAGACGACCAGGCTGATAATTAAGAGGTCGGTTGATGTGCAGGAAGAGGTCACAAAAGTCGGAAAGCGACGAGCACTCGAATCATTCGTCATTGCATGGTGCCCTCAACTGAAACGTAAAAAGCACCATCGTTTATCAGCCAGACCTTATTTTATTGCTTCTGGTGACGTTATACATCGAACGTTTTCATAATGAGGATATTTTTTTACTGCAATTTTAACCATTTCCAACTTATACTAAAAGTTTCCAGCATACATATAAAATAGTTAAAAAGAATTTGCTTCAACGCTTTAATGCAGGGGTGGCCAACCCAAATGATCTTACGGGACACTTTGGAAATGCGTCATAGCTCCATTGGCCGCATGTAAAATTATATATCACTCTATTAGATTTAGACCTACTACAGACATTTTTTGGAGTGAAAAATTGAAACATAATGAATTATTTTTGCGTTTACTATTATTCTCACATGTAAATATAGATACTATAATAATAATGATACTAAACGCACAGTGTAAAGAAATATATAACACTAAAATTGAAATATAAAAAACATATATAAATATTAAAGAATTAAAAAATTGGAATCATTAAAAAGTATTTATTTTACTAGTGCGATATTTGCTTCTCCACTCTTTCACTTGGCTTTTGCAAATCGATCTCAATTTGGGTATTCGCACATCGTAATGGGTGTTGCAGGTAGCGTCTTTATGTTTCAGCGTGTTTTGTGTTAGATCAATTTTATTTTAGGAAAAAAACCTATTCACAAGTGTAAATTGAACAGACAACTTGGATTAAAAGTCTGGTTTGCTCTGCTATCAACTGTGTGTATACAGGGATGGTCACTGCGTCGCTGAGCTCACTTAAAGTGAAACATAGAACCTATTATATTAGATGTTCCAAGATGCGGCGCATCATGAGTTCTCAGAATATAATTCAATTATTCTGCGAACTCCTAACTGCAAACTCATGCATAAAATAGGCAATATCCGTCATATATTTGCAAGAATATTATTTTAAAATCAACGTTAATTTTTTTCTCATCATTTCGACAGTTCATTTTTGAATAGATGGATGCATACATAATGTATTTTTTAATCCATTGGTTTTTCACTACTTTGGCCGTTATAAAATAAATATATTTTGTAAAAGTGTGATAAATCTCACGGGCCGGAAATATATTCAAAGGCGGGCCTCGGGTTGAATCCTTTAATGGATCCTTTTTTTTTTTTTTTTTCAAATACAGTTTTGTTGCAGAACATTTTTTTATATTAAAAGGAAAATATGCATAGTTAAGTTTTACTCTATAATTTATTAAAGGAATAATTCTAGTATAAATTTAATCATTCGAATTGAAATCGGATTCTTATTAGAATCAGAATCAGAATCATCTGATTCATCGACATAGAATTCTAGATCACAAATAAATACACAATTAGTCTACAATTGAATTCAGAGTACAAATATTTAAATAAATTTAATAATGTTTATCTTGTCTATAAATATAAATTATTTTAAAAAAAAGCTGAAAAAATGGTATTATGATGCATCTTGATTAAAAAATAAAAAAAAAAAGATTATTACCACTATAAACGGTTATCCATCGGCTAATTTAGCCATTTTTCTGCCATGTTGACCCTTTTTTCAAACTTTTGAAGTCAGTGTGCATTTGAAAACCTACAAATAATTGTAAGAGCACTATGTACAAATTTATGGCAACAAGCATCCGATACTAAAGTCTCACAATTTTATATCCAGATATTCCTGCTAATTGCAGACGGCGGAGTATCAGAGACTGCAATGTAAATTTTTTAACATTGAAAATCACATAGACACAGCGGTTATTACCATGGTTGGCTACTAGCGTTGATGGTTACGTTTCTAGTAGCCAACCATAGTATTTGCCGTGCCTAGTTTACCTCGGAAACCTTCTTTGGCGCACTATTGTTATTTGGCAACTTTGTATGTGAAGAAGGAAAAAAAAAAAAAAAAAAAGCAACCAGAATAGTTATTAGTTTGTAATAAAAAATTATCTTTGAATTAGAAAAGTTGTTAGAATAAGAGTAACTATATTTATTTTTATATTTGGACACATATTACTTTGTTCACCCGGAAATCTTCTAGGGCGTACTAGTACTACTTTCAGACGGTGGAGTATCAGAGGCTGCAATGTAAATTTTTTAAAATTGAAAATCACATAGACACTAGCGCTTCTAATAGCCAACCATGGTAATTACTGCTCCTAGTTTCTCGGAAACCTTCTTTGACAAATTATTGCTGTTTGACAACTTTTTATATGATGAAAGAAGAAACAAGTAGTATAATTTTTTTTTAAAGTCAATTCCTACTTTTTTTCATTATATTGCAGAAAAGTCCATTACAAATAAAATTGAAATTTTCCTCTTACATCTGGCGTCATCTATTAATAGATACATGCAACTTAAATCTTAAAAAACTAAAATTAACTAATTAAATTTATTTAATGAATTAATATTTGAAAAAAAACTGTATAAACATCCAGTGTCATCCACTACAAGTTCAAGAAAAATGTATTTGAACTCGAGTGGGGTATAAAAAGTATTTTATGAACAATTGAAAATTTGAATAAGATATATATAGGGAGAGTGTGAACTAATAGTAGGAATTGAAAAAGAAACCAGAATGGTTATTTGTCTATAATAAAAATTTTCTTTGAATTGGAAAACTGATAAGAAAATAATAACTATATTTATTTTTATATTTGGGCACATATTTCTTTGCTGACCCGGAAATCTTCTAGGGCATAAAAGTACGCCTTGCCGCCCTCTTTGAGAACCACTATTCTAAAATAGGGATGGGCAAACTTTTTCGGTTCCTTATATTGAGGTTCGAAGTGAGATGTACCGATTCTAAGGAACGAGGCTAACTGCTCATCTGTCAGTCTACTACCGAAATAAATCTTTCTAAGGTTCATAGTTGAAAACACTTGTTCACATATATAAGATGAAGCAAACATAGCACTGATTTTCTGGGCGTGATATATTAAATTTGGGAAACTTACTTTCAATAATGATTTGAAAAACATATCATTGGCATGTTTAGAAAAAACAAAGCTGTCTGTTCTTGCTATTTCCGTCGATTTATGTTTTGTAAAGCAAAAATAGAGAAAGATCATCGCTCCTTTGAAAAAAAGGAAGAAAAAAAAAAAATATTTAATCCAAGTAGAAAAGGAGACGGATATATAATATATAAACATGCGAGCCGGGATAGAACCTACCGGCGGGCCGTAGTTTGCCCTTCTCTGTTCTAAACAGATAAACACATTGGATTGTTACCTACTCATAGCTACAATATGAAGAACACTAGAAAGTAATCCGTAAGCATTTGTTACAAGTTTTATTAAAAGATCGCAATTCTGATGCACTCCAGAATTCACAAAGGGAATTAAATTACAGTTAGAGTGACAGTTAAAAAAGTGAATTAGATTTATGGAAATGGGGCCTGTTAGCATAATGGAAGGAAGGAGCAAGACCGAAGAAGCCTTGAAACGAGTCGTCTCGCTGCATTTGTCAGGCTGAAATAGTGGTACAATCTATCATGCTCCTAAATATATCACTTCCTGTTTGGAAGAACTTGGTAAATAGATGTCGTCCTCTGAATCTCTCAGGGGATTCAATAAATTTATCACGTGGTTACACATTTGAATAGGAGAAAAAAATTTGTTTTTCAGAATTTCGTCTCTATAGTATAAAGGGATTTTAAAAAAGGACATGCAATTCGAAATGACAGCGGAATTTGTTATTTCTTGTATAATGGATTTGTCATTTTTTATATTTTTATTTGTTTGTTAGTAGTTATGGCCTAGTGTTGCCAGGTTTCGGTGAAATTCGAAAATTGAGTTTCGAACATTTTTTTTTTTAATCGATTAACTTAATTATGAAAAATTATCATCGAAAACGGCAAAGGAAAATAAATTTGCATAATAATATATTAAACTTAATATTGTGTCATTTGAGCAGATACAAATATTTTACAAACCGAACATCCTAGATTTTATTTTAGTTGTTTATTATTTCTTTTTAACCCACAGTGAAGTAAAAAGAATTTCCACAATAGAAATCGAAAATATGTAAAGGTTTGTCGCTCTACGGTCAATTTTTACACACTTCGGGCTAAGTAGACCGGGACATGCAGTTTAAAGTGGATTACGAACCACTCACATGGTGCTACAGCTAGGATTCGAACTTTGAGCCCATGGTACCAAACGCCAGAGCGCTAGCCAATTGGCCATCGGGTCAACGTTAACGGGGGACAGTAGTTTTTATATACTAGAAATTAAAAAAATCTTCAAAGACATGGAATTTAAAATCAAAAACAATGGTTAAATTTCTAAAGAAACTCTTTTCTTTATTCCTGGGAGCCAACAAAATTCTTTTTTTTGCAATGCAGATATAACGCATGAAATCTCTATTCTAATCGTTAGATTTTTTGAGTAAATTTATTTATATTAATTGTATCAAAAAAGTAAATAAATATATACTATATAAGCAAATATATATATAAATATGCAGGGTGATTATAATAAATTATGCGATAGATTACGAAATTTTCGGAAAGTTACATTGTTAAAATGTTTCAAAATTTTTTTATCTATAAGTTCCGATATTTGAATGAAAGAATCCATTGATTGAATAATCAAAATCCATGACATGCAGGGTGATTATAAATCCCACTCCCAGATCAAAAATGCTGCCAAAAAAGAACCACTCTTCACAATGAGTTCAAATTCGAACGGAAGATAAAAAACGATGGTATCAAAAAAAGTTCCAACGTGTATAAATAGATGGCGCTGTAAGCGCATAAAAGAAAGAATTCGGCTGACAGTGACATTTTGAATCGAAATGACAACTTATTTGGCATGAGTTGCACATTAAACCAATGTAGTGTTCAATGTGCTTGATTGTTTCGGTCAGAAAAAATGACGTCAAGTGGAAAGTCCATTCACCATAGCGAGGTCTACCAAATTGGATGGGAAAAAATAAGTGGAACTTTTTTGATGCCGTATTGTTTCCCCTTCTTCAAATATCTTCAGTTCGAATTTGAACTGAATGTGACGAGTGTTTTTTTTTTTTTTTTTACAGCATTTTGAAAACGTGGGATTTTAACTATAATCACCCTGTATATAAATATATTTTATATTAAAGTAAAATATCTATGTAAAACATGATCGATTTTTTTTTCTGATTAAAAAAATACATCTTTTCATGTATTTTTTTTCAATCGTTTAAAGAGCGTATAAACATAAAGAAACAATAGAAAAACTTGTTATGGCAAATGGAACAAAATGTTCATATAAATAAAAAGAAATTATAATGCAAAAAGTTGAATTTTTAGGGCTATATACAAAAAACATTTAAAACAAGCAAACAAAACAAAGAGAAAAAAAAAAAAAAAAGAACATAAAAATTCAATCTACTATTTTAATTCCAAGATCTTTTTAAGAAAATTTCAAAAAATGATAAAAAAAAAAAAAAAAAAGTTTTAATCTGATGCGTTCGCATTTTTCAAATGATTCAGTGGGCAATAAAAAATAAAAAATATGTCAAATAAATACTAATGATGAATCACAAAAGTGAATAAGAGCTGTGATACTTGATACTCACACTGTCATTTCCCATCTGTAGTATTTTAGCAAACGTTTTTTGAATTAAATAGTTTGAATTCCTCTATTTTCATTAAAAAAAAAATATGGTTTTTATTTGATTAAAAAACAAGTAATATAAAAAAAAAATTTTAAGTCATGCAGAATATTGCACAATAACCTTTATAAATAATTTCATTCATTTTTTAAGTTAGAAAAAATTCTTTCTCTCTCTCACATACACACTTTCCATCTCTCACTAATTTATTCACATGTTTCATTTTGTTCCCTCCTTGACTTAGACTAGAACCCACAATGAAAAAGAATCTGAAAAAGACATTTTATTCCAGTGATCTACACGCTTCTCCACTGACGGTATTTATATCCTGCTAAATATCTTATATAGGAGACATTTTTTTCTCCCATATAAAACTAAAAATAAATTAATTAAATTTAATTACTGAATTAGTATTTGAAAAACTGTATTAACATAAAGTGTCATCCACTACAAGCTAAAAAAAAAAATGTATTTGAAGTTGAGTGGATGAATGAAAAGTATTTTATGAACGATTGAAAATTTGAACAATATATATTAGGAAGAGTGTGAGCTAATAGAAGGAATTGAAAAATTCGGTTTTTATTTAAATAAAAAATAATCAACAAGCAAATTTTAATGGTGCTTGACCATGCTTTATGTTTGAAAAAAAAAAATTAATTGGAAAAAAATTAAAATTTTTAAACGTTGGTCATTAAGTACAGACAGATGTTAGAGACCGTAATTTAAATGAAATGCAACCCAACCGGAGGTCTGATGGCTGAGTGGCTAGTGCTCTGATGCGCGGTGCCACAGGTTTCAGGCCACAAGTATAAACCTTAGGTCCCGGTATAATAGTATCGTAGAGCGTTGTGGAGGGTAGTGTTACTCGTGTCCGTAGTATATCTTCAAACTACACGTGTCCCCTGTGTAGTACCAAGTGAGTAACAGCAGTGCAGCATTTGCTTATAGGCATGAAGATTAACTGTCTCTGTAATGCCAGCTGTATTAGAACAATAATTTTTTTGTTCTAATGCAGCTGGCAAACACTTAGACAATTGTCTTCAATGCCTTAAGGCAAGCCCTGCACCGACGTTGCTCACTTAGCACGAACCAGGATGGGCGCGTAGCTTGAAGATAAGCTAACAATACCACTGCAATACTCTACGATGATGTTAGACTGGAACCTATCGTTTCAAGTGGGTTCCGAACCACTACAAACATCCATGGAACTATTGGGACTCTAACCCGAAACCTGTGGTACCGAGAGCCAGAGCGCTAGCCACTCGACCAATCAGGTCCACAGAACAAAATACTAATAAATAGAAATTTCACAATGACAATTTTTTTCCATAATTTTTATCATTGAATTTAAAATTATAAAATGGCACAAAATACAATCTTTTAAGCTCTTTTTTTTCAGTTTTAGTTTAAAATACAGAAAATGTCTGGAACGCATGTCATATATATGAGACCAGGGAAAAAAAGTGGATTTTCTAAGATAATTCATTATCCTCCATACAAAAAAGCAGTTATTTTTTCTTACCATCACTCTTTCAGTCTTTTTAGGAAAAGCAAATAAAAAAAAAGAAATAATAATAATAATAAATGAAAGAAAAAAAAAAACACATCTTTCGGAGGGTGGAAAAAATAGAAATCCACCGCGGCGTGTTTCCGTTACTACAATCTTTCACTTGTGTTGGCAAACTAACGCGAAGAAACACAAATACATGTATGCCCCCTTGAGTGAGAAGACGCATTTTATGAAAGACTAATGGGTAAAAAAAAAGAAAAGAGGAAAGAAAAGAGTGAGAAGATGGATTAATCCACAAAAATTAGCCCCCAACTCTATGAGGACGGCATCCGTAGATAGACTGATCACGCTTTAAAATTTACGAAACTTTGATTTGTTGGTATGCTTCCATTCTTTTGTATATTTTCAGACTATATGTTTTTCTTTTCGTGAAGCATAGTTTTTAAGGTTGGGGTTTCCAGATATTTACATTCTAATGTTATGGAGTTCAGTGTTACCACAGGTCCGGGTTCGAGTCTCGGTGGTGTCATGGATATTTGTAGTACTTCGGAATCCACTTTAAACCGTAAGTCCCTGTCTCATATGACTGATTAAGAGCTTCACGGAGCCCAATCAGACTTTTTTTTCCTTTTAATATCATTTCCAAACTGTAAAGGGGTCTTCAGGTCTAGGCACAGTGATGTGGTATGGCTTAGTATTAGGATCACAGAGCGTTGTGAGGGTAGTGTTACTCGACGTTCGTTGGCTATCTTCAACACTCTACGATCATGTTAGCCCCCTACTGGGGAGTGCTAAATGAGTAACAGTGGTGAAGCCCTTGTTATGGCATAAAGATTAACTGTCTCTGCTTGCCAGATGACATTAGAACAACAACTTCTAATGAATAGAATTTTCACACTCACAATTTTTTTTTTCCATAATTTTTATCATTGAATTCAAAATAATAAAATGACACAAATTTTTTTTTTTTTTCTTTCAATGTTAGTTTTAAAACAGAAAATGCCAACATATATGAAAGAAAAAAAAAAAAAGAAATTGCAGATTCTGTCTAAGATAATTCATTATCCTCCCTCCATACAAAAAAACGAGTTATTTTTCTTACCATCACTCTTTCAATGTTTTAGGAAAAGCAAATAAAAAGAAAATAATAATGAGTGAAAAAAAAAGAAAACACATCTTTCTGAGAGTGGAAAAAATAGAAATCCACCCCAGCGTGTTTCCGTTACCACGAATCTTTCACTTGTGTTGGCAAACTCGCGCGAAAGAACACAAATACATGTATGCCCCATGAGTGAGAAGACGCGTTTTATGAAAGACTAATGGTTAAAAAAGAAAAAAAGTGGAAAGAAAGAGAGTGTAGAAGATGGATTAATCCACATAAAATTAGGCCCCTGCTCTATGGGGGCGGCATCCATAGATAGAAAGCACGTCTTGGACCCAGACAGGACTTGTCAACGAGAAAGAGTTACTTTGGATTAAGGCAAGAGCATGAACCGTGGATTTTTCATCACGAAATAGTCATAAATCATGAGGGGGAAGAGAGGAAAGAATGGTGAATCTTTTTCCTTTTATTCTTTCATTTAGGTGGCTTTGCGGGAAAAGATAATGAGATTCGATTTTGTGGCTTCACCATTTAAAAACTATATTAATAACAGCAATGGTTATTTTGGTTACGATAATAATTTGGAAATACTCTAGTTTTATGGCAAGAGAGAAATTGTTCGTGATTTTTAAACGCGTCAAAGTATGAAAAGAAACTAATGATAATTGATAAGTATGATGATTGATAAATACTTTGTTACTTGCCGAAAAATATTATTCAATCCATTTGAAAGTGCATCTGCTTTTATAGCTAATCCATTTTGGTGTAACTTTTAACTCAGGAATGGCCAACCCGCGGCACGCCTTGAACATTTTTACGATGTGTGAGATTTATCACATATAAATAGAGAAATATTTTATAATGGCCAAAGTAGTGAAAAACAATGTATTATAAAAATACATTATTTGAGCATCCATATATTCAAAAATTACCTGGCAAAATTATGAGAAAAAATGAACTTTGATTTTAAAATAATATTCTTGCGCATAACAAATATCGCACTAGTGAAATAAATATTTTTTAATGATTGCACTTGCTTTTTTTTTATTTCATTTATATTTATATATATATTTTTTATTTCTATTTTAGTGTCGTATATTGCTTTACAAAGGGCGTTTAGTGTCATTATTATTATATTATCTATGTTTACCTGCAAGAATAATAGTCATTCTGTTTCATTTCTCACTCCAAAAAAAATGTCTACAGTGGGTCTAAATCTAATGTGGGGATATATATTTTTATAAGCGGCCCGTCAAAATGTTAAAATTTTAAAATAATATTCGTGTGAATATAGAACAGATATTGCCTGTTTTATTGATGAGTTTACAGTCATGACTTCGCAGAATGATTACATTATATTCTGTGAACTCATGATAGTCGCGCATCTTGGAACATCTAATATATCAGATTCTATGCTACACTTTAAATGACTACTGTGGCCATCCCTAGATACCGAAGTTGTACGTTTAGTATCATTATTATTACATTATCTATATTTATATGTCAGAATAATAGTAAACCTAATAATAATAACTCATTATGTTTCAATTTTTCACTTCAAAAAATGTCTATAGAGTATCTAAATCTTATGTGGGGATATATAATTTTATATGAGTCCCGCGGATCATAATGCATTTCTCAAATTGGCATGCAAGATCGTTTGGGTTGGCCACCCCTGCTTGAACTAATCAATTCATTCCATTTAAAAAGTGCATCTGCATTTATTGATAATCTATTTTGGTCTGACTTTTAACCAGACAATACAATCCACTTAAAAGTGCACGTGCTTTTATTGCTAATCCATTTTGGTCTGACTTTTAACCAGACAATTCAATTTTGTTGAAATTTTCCTTTTACATCTGGTGTCATCTAATATTAGATATATGCAACTTAAATCTAAAAAAATCTAAAATTAATTAATTAAATTTAAATAATGAATTAACATTTGAAAAACTGCATTAACATCCAATGTCATCCACCGCTACATAAAAAAAATGTATTTTAACTTGAGTGGATGAATAAAAAGTATTTTATTAATGATTGAAAATTTATATATAAGGAGAGAAGAGATATATAAGATATATGTAAGGAGAGAATTAACAGTAGGAATTGAAAAATTTTTGTTAACTAAATTAAAGTATGTTAAGTTTATTATACGAAATCCACAAATTTCTTTTCTGACTAAAATTCATTTTTTTAAAAATTCAACTGATTAATTGCTTCTTAAGAAATTATCGACTCATTTAATATCACTTGAATTCAAATATTTTTTTTTTCCATATCTTAGTTGAATTTATTTTTAAACTCAAAGCACGTGCTTTGAATAAAAGATCTAAAAAAATCAACAAACAATGAAAAAATTTTTTTTACTCAACAAAGACAAACAACTAATATAAAAAAAAAAAAAAAAAAAATTTTTAAGTCAATTCCTACTTTTCTTTCCTCTATATTGTAGAAAAATCTTTATAAATAAAGTTGAAATTTTCCTCTTACATCTGGCGCCATCTATTGGTAGATATATGCAACTTAAATCTAAGAAAAATAAAATTAATGAATTGAATTGAATTATTGAATCAATATTTGAAAAACTGTATTAACATCAAGTGTCATCTACTACAAGTTAAAAAATGTATTTGAACTTGAGTGGATGAATAAAAAGTATTTTATGAACGATTGAAAATTTGAACAAGATATACGTATATAGGGAGAGTGTGAGCTAATAGAAGGAATAGAACAAAAGGATTCAAAATATTTACGACAAATAACTTTTGTTATATTAAACTGTTTGCAATCAATTTGCAGTCTACAAGATAATGGAAAATTATAACTCTGTGCACATGATCGGTTGAAACGTGACTTTCTTTGAACTTTTATTAAGAACGAAATATTTTTCTTAGGGAAGCTTTATGAATCACAAGATTGTTCTTAGACTGCACGTTAGAAAAAAAGTCACGCTATTACGATATGACTACTTAAAAAGCGGGCGAAAATAAAACTATAGCGATTGTTTGTTTTTCTAGAAGCTATTTTCTCATCTCTTTGATTTTATTATGTAGATGTTAGAGAACTTACTTATGCTAACTAATTCAGAAAAGACAAAAATAATAATGGAAAAAAAACATGAGTTTGAATTGTATATAATATATACATATATATATATATATATATATACAATTAAAAAGATAAAACTTTCGACATATAGAACTATAAACGAATTAATTCATATCATTCTACATTAATTATTATCATGTATAATAATTCGTATATAGTTAATATCATTTCTGATTTATAGCTACATTTTTGACAGCTTCTAGACATCATAGAATATTGAATCTAGAATAACTATTTTAACGATAACTTTATCTTGAATCAATTATTCAAACTTCTACAACGGAATTATTCTAAAATGTTTTTCTCTTTTTTTGGGGGAAAGGGAGTTGGAGAATCTCGCGTCCTTCTATACTACGAACAGCATACCAACAGATAATGAAGGTTTGGTTTGTCGCTCTACGGTTATTTTGTGCACACTTTAGACTAATTAGATCGGGACCTGCAGCTTAACGTGGATACCGAATCACTCACAAACTTCCATGACACCACCAGTATTCGAACCTATAGTACCAAAGTCCAGAGCGCTGGCCAACTTGCCATCAGGCCACACGGATAATGAAGGGATTGTCCCCAAATTTTGAGTTTTCGTATGGAAGAAAACGCGAACAAAATCAATCAGTCAACATCATTTCATTTGTCCATATTTTTTTATATTGCTCTTTAGTTATAAGTAATCAACATACGAGATGAATTTTTTTCTAAGTGCATCCATTTAACAAAACACCAAGGCATTTCTAAAAACAATCCCGATTTTAAAGCTTTCGATCCTTGAAAGAGTTTGGTAAATGTTTATCTAGATCAGGGTGGCCAACTCACGGCCCGTCTTGAATACTTTTCCAGCCCGTGAGATTTATCACACTTTTACAACATATATTTATTTTATAATGGCTAAAGTCGTGAAAACGAATGTATAAAAATACATTATGTGTGCATCCATCTATTTAAAAATTAATTGCCGAAATGATGGAAAAAAATTATCTTTGATTTTAAAATAATATTCTTGCGAATATAGGATAGATATTGCCTGTTTTATTGATGAGTTTACAGTTATATGTTCCCAGAATAATTAAATTATATTCTGCGAACTCATGAGTGCGCATCTTGAAATATCTAATATAACAGGTTATTTGTTTCACTTTAAGTAACCTCAGTAACGCAGCGACCATCCCTGGTTGATTGTTATTAGTATAGTTTGTTGATAGCAGAGCAAACCAGAGTTTCAGTTTCAAGTAAAAATTTAAAATAAATAGTTTGTAATTATTTAATTTTTTTTTATTTCGTTTAAATTTACATATTTTTTTTTACATTTCATTTTTAGTGTTATACATTTCATTACAATGTGCGTTTAGTATCATTATTATTACATTATCTGTGTTTACATGTATGAATAATAGTAAACGCAAAAATAACAACTGATCATGTTTCAGTTTTCCACTCCAAAAAAATGTCTATAGTGGGTCTCAATCTAATAGGGGGACATATATATGTATTTACGGCCCGCGGAGTTAGGATGCATTTCCAAAATGGACCGCAAGATCATTTGGGTTGGACGCTCCTAATCTAGTAGACCAAAAGCAAACTTCTCACGAGATGCGATGGTTTCCAATTCCGATATAAAATTTCCCACCGTGTTTCTCATTGCGGCCAATTATTGCAGCAAGTAGACAGGGGGGATCTTTTGTCTATTTGTGGAAGATCGAGTTCTGTTTTGGGAAGAACACCGCATAAATTTTCCGCCCAGATGACCATCCACAACAATGAAAAAGCTATGTGACCTCTCGCCTTTTGCCGAGTCGCATTGCAGGAGTTTAGGTTCCGTAGAGGCAAGGGCAAGTTATTTTTCATGCGAAAATATTAATATTCAGTCGGTTTTCGGAAGACATTGTAGCGGTATGCAAATGCCTCTCTCACTTTTTTTTTTTTTATTAGTCTTTACTTCAACACAATAATAACTGGAGTTATACCGGTGGGAAATGGCGAAGTCTTTTTTTTTCCGTAATAGATTTTATAACTGAATTAAAAAGTCGTTTAATAGTTTAATATATTGTTTAATTTCAGGTATACACACACACAAAATCCCTCGGGCATTTCATGCCTTCCAGTATTTTCCGAACGTCATTATGCGTTCATTATCATTATAATATATATTTGATCCTTTTTTTTTTTTTTTTAAATTCTTTAGATTTCAGTGAAAGGTTGAAAACGGAGATGCAGTTTTAATTTGATAAAAAAAAGGTAAATATTTCAATATTAGAAAAATTATTTTGTTTAATCTTTTCTAATTTATTGCAGACCAGATGATACTATTCAATACTTTGTTAATAATATACTAACCAGGATGTAAGTTCTCTACTTATGTATGTTTTGCAGCTAAATTCAATATACATCATTATAAAATATATTTGATAAATTTTTTAAAGGATCTCTTAGATTTCCATAAAGTTTTTTTAGTTCTAATGCAGCTGGCAAGCACTTAGACAGATGTCTTGGATGCCTTAAGGCAAACGCTGCACCGACGTTACTCACTTAGCACTATCCAGGAGGTGCGTGTAGCTTGAGATATGCTACGGACGCGGAGTAACACTACCCCGCAACGGTTTACGATCCTGTTAGACCGGGACCTACAGTTTAAAGTGGATTCCGAACCACTACGAACATTCATGGCCCTGCCGGGACTCGGAACCCAAAACTGTGGTACCGAGAGCCAGAGCGCTAGCGACTCGACCATCAGGCCAAGTTTTATTAGCAGGGGGATTATAATTGAAAGTCCCACTTTCAAAATGCTGTAAAAAAAAAAAAAAAAAAAAAGAAACACTCGTCACAATGAGTTCAAATTTGAACTGAAGATACTTGAAGAAGGGGGAAACGGTATGGCATCAAAAAAAAATTCCACCCATTTTTTCCATCCAATTTGGTATGACCTTACTGTGGTGGCCATCAGGCTCCGACTGAATGATTATAAACAGTCGTTTAATATATTGTTTAATTTCAGTTATACACAGACAAAATCTCGCAAGCCTTTCATGCAGTCCAGTATTACATTGTGCAGCTCGCGCCCTTATGCGTTCATTATACATCATTATAAAATATATTTGATAATTTTTTTAAAAAGATTCTTTAGATTTCAATGAAAGATTAAAAACAGAAATACAGTTTTAATTTGATAGAAAAAGTAAATATTTTAATTCTAAAAATTATTTTGTTAAATCTTTTCTAATTTATTGCAAACTAAAATATTCAATACTTTGTAAATAATGTGTTAGCCAGGATGCCAGATCTCTATTTATGTACTTTTTTATATAGCTAAATTAGTTATACATCATTATAAATATATTTGATAATTTTTTAAAAAGATTCTGTAGACTTTAATGAAAGTTTAAAATACAAATACAGTTTTAATTTGATAAAAAAAAAAGTAAATATTTTAACTCCAGAAAATTATTTTGTTCAATCTTTTCTAATTTATTGCAAACTAGAAGATTCAATACCTCGTTAATAATGTGCTACCCTGGCATCTCATCATTTTTTTTTATTAAGTTACTTCTACGAAAACTATTCAAAATATTCTAAATTAAGTTAAATTTGTTTTGCCGTGTTTCAAATATTCACACATTTTAAGTTTAAAAACGCAATTTTTTCCCCCACATTTATTGGTTTTATTTATCACAGAGTAATTCTTGTGATCATTAGCAGTCCAACGCAATAAATGATGTGACTTTTTTTTTTTATATTAATTACTTTTAGTATATAGAGTATCCGAGAATTATTGGATACATTGCACAATTATGTAAATTCAAATTGGAAGAAAAAAAAAAAAAGAAAGAAAAATATATTTACTAACTTTCAATGCAATTGCAAAAGTTAATGAGTTTAGAGGGGAGATATCTTGATAGCTTGTAGCACGTCAAAGTGATACTCTATTGCATGTCATGTATTGGCTAGTATCCGAAGAATAGCAACTGTGATATGCTGTTTTAACTCTTACATGTTAGTGATATTATTACCTCATATAATGAGAGCCATAAAAAAAATCTAATGAATTTAAATCTGCAATCATCCATTTAGAATTATATAATTCCTTAGATGCTTGTCTATGTACGATATGGAATCAAATATCACTTGTCTGTACTTTAAGAAACCGAGCAATTCCATAACCCATAACTCATTGAAATTCTATAATTCCTTAGATGCTTGTCAATGTACGAAGTGGAATCAAATATAACTTGCATGTGCTTTAAGAATCTGAGCAATCCCACAACTAAATTGAAATTCTATAATTCCTTAGATGCTTGTCAATGTACGACATGTAATCAAGTATCACTTTCATGTCTACAAGTAACTAGGCAATTCCTGTATTCATTGAAATTCTATAACTTCACATATGCTTGCAAATATATAATATGGAATCAAGTATCACTTGCATGTCTACAAGCAACTAAACCAAGGGTGGCCAACCCGCGGCCCGCCTTGAACATTTTACCGGCCCGTGAGATGTATCCCATTTTTAACCAAAATATATTTATTTTACAATGGCCAAAGTAGTAAAACCAATGTATTAAAAAAATGCATTATGTATGCATCCATATGTTCAAAAATGAACTGTAGAAATTATGAGAAAAATTAACTTTGATTTTAAAATAATATTCTTGCGAATATAGGACATATATTGCCTGTTTTATTGATGAGTTTTGAGTTTGCAGAGTAATTAAATCATAGTCTGCGAACTCACGATGCGCTCATCGATTTGCAAAAACTAAGTGAAAGAGTGAAGAAACAAAAATCGCACTAGAAAAATAAATATTTTTAATGATTTCCTTTTTTTATTTCGTTTATATTTACATATTTTTTATATTTCATTTTTAGTGTTATATATTTCTTTATAATATGCGTTTAGTATCCTTATTATTATATTATCCCTGTTTACATGTAAGTATAATAGTAAACACAATAATAACTCATTATGTTTCAATTTTTCACTCCAAAAAATGTCTATAGGTAAAATGGGAATGCATAATTTTATATACGCTCGCGGAGTTATGATGCATTTTAAAGGGGCCAACAAGATCATTTGGGCTGGCCACTCCTGAACTAAACAATCCATTAATTCATCGAAATTCTATAACTTCTTATATGCTTGTAAATATATAATATGGAATCAAGTATCACTTGGATGTACTACAAATAACCACAAACTCATCGACACTCAACAATCTCATAACTCTTCAGATGCTTGTCAAAACATGAAATGGAATCAAGTATCGCTTAGATATATTACATGTAATTAAGCGATTTCATAACTCATTGGAATTGTATAACTCATCAGATATTTAGGGGCCTGAATGGCCGAGTGGCTAGCGCTCTGGCGCTCGGTACCACAGGTTTTCGGGTTCGAGTCCCGGCGGTGGCATGGATGTTTGTAGTGGTTCGGAATCCACTTTAAACTGTAGGTTCCGGTCTGTTTAGACTAAAGTGTGCACAAGATGACCGTAGAGCGACAAACCAACCATTAGATATTTAACAATATGTAGATTCTTGTATTGCTTGATGTATTTACTACAAGCAACTAAGCGATCTCACATTGAAATTTATTAAGTTTTTGTAAGTTAATAAAGATATTTTATCTTCGAATCTTTTTTATGTGATATAATAACGTGATTAATTATTCTCAGATATTCTATAAAACTTTTTTGTATACATGCCATACAATAGAAAAACTCTTATTAATTATAAAATATAAAAACAATTTAATATCACTAATAAACTGCAGAAAAGGCAAAATACATAAATATGTATTCAAAAGAAGATATTTTATGAAAGCGTTCATAAAAGTTGGTAATAATTGATGAAATAAAGATAGCATATTTTAGACAAGAGGTTAATATATGAGGAAGATAGTAGATTTTCTCTCTAATTACATGTATAATTAGAAATTATATATTACAATACAAGAACATAAAAATGAAAATTTGTGTTGTTAATATATAATCAGTTTTCTTCTTTAAAAATATTCTAGAATAAAAGTTAATGCAAGTTTAAAAAAAAAAGGATTTAACAATTTGAATTTTTGAAAATACACAAAAATCCTGTTTTTTTTTAACTTTCATATATTTTTTTTTTCTATTTAAAATTTGCTTCTGAATTTAAAAAAAAAAGTTGTATTTTCAAGGCAGAAATTGACATTTGTATATTTAATTTGTCGTTTAATAGAAAATAGATTTTAAAATTTTAACGAAACATTTTCTTAAATATTATTTCTCTCTAAAAAATTTTCTTCATTCAAGTTCATTGGATGGCTATGTAAATCATAAGCACATTTATACATTTATATTTTAAAAATTTTTCATAAGAAATATAAGCTATTATATATATATATATATATATATATATATATATAGGCCTGTTTAAAAATATATGATTGTTAATTAACAATGGTGAACTGCTAAAATTAACATTTCATAATATTTAAATTAGTCTTGAAAGTAAAATTCATAATTAATAAAAATAATGAAAACAAATAACTTTTATTCAATCGAAAATCAAAAATCAATGACATGTAAATATAAAAGTTATCAAACATTTGAAGTTAAAGTAATGTTCAAACCACAATATAGATATAATATAAATAAACAAAAAAAAAAAAAAAAAAAAAAAGGGTATGTCGAAACCTTTGGTAAAATAAATGCATAATTTTTTAAATATTTTATATATTTTAAATATTATATAAATATTATTATTTTTGAAACGTTTTTCAATGAAATCCTTTAAATTAAATACATGCAATTTGGAAGAATTACACATACAATATTTTTCTGTACACCACTCACATAACACTAACGTATTTATGCGTGAATACTACAAAACATGCGGTCCATTTATATAAAAATAGTGTATTCCAAATAAGGATAATTTTTAAATATTTGCATTTCAAATAAAAATAATGTAAAAATATTTGTATTTCAAATAAAAATAATTTAAAAATATTTGCATTCTTAATAATAATTTTTAAATATTTGCATTTCAAATAAAAATAATTTTTAAATATCTGTACTTCAAATAAAAATAATTTTAAAATACTTGCATTCCAAATAAAAATAATTTTTAAATACCTGTATTCCAAATGACAATTCTTTAAAATTTAAATTTCAAATAAGAATCTCATATTGCAATATATTTCAACACATTTTTAAAAATAGGAATCTGCAAAATTTAAACCATTTAAATACACAATATTTATTTAATGTTTTGGTTTTTTTCTTCAGAAAATATTATGCTAAATGATTTAAAATTTTTTGTAACATATTTGAATTTTTTTAAATTAATCTAACATTAAAATTAATAAAATGCATGCGTATCCTTTTTAACTAATTAACCGATTTAAAAACAGTTTTTTTTTTTTTTTTTTTTTTTTTTTTTTTTTTTCGTTTTTGAATAATTCTTAATTCTGGAACTGAGAACGTAAAAAATAATTCTTGAACGAGAAATACCGGAATGTGCCGGGCAGAAGACCACCGGCATTTATCGTCCGGTGACCTTTGACCTTTAGCTGAAAAATCAACAGTGGGAAGGATGAAACAAGATGGGAATTTTTACTCACTTTTACACGACATCTTCATGGATGAAAATCACTGGGATCCAACCATGCAACGGAATAAGATACTGCGAAGTTGGAAGGAAATACCTAAACTGTCAACACGTGGTGGAATTTTTTTTTTTTTCCAGAATAGAAAAATATGACTTGGCGTTTATTCGCAAGTACCTTGGTTTAAAACTCTCTGGCACGGTTTGCAGAAACACCACTGAGTTGTCTCTGTTTCGGTAGCAGCAGCTATTGGCGGCCGAATCCTGACGCTGTATCAACGGGGCCTTGGCACGATTTTATGCGATCCAATGCCTCGCCAAAACTCTGTGAAAACTGGCTGGAAGTCTGCTGGAGTATCGACCCGAATTTCCTGGGATGACAACGCATTCGAATGGAATATTACAGTATGGAATATATCACAGTTCACAACTTAAAAGATATTTGAAAAGTCTAAAAGCATAATTTATGCCTTCAGTCTAATTCTCTCTTTTCTTTTAATAAACGTCCAAAGTTGTAAAAGAATTCTTTACGAATATTTAATCGTTTTCGTTTAGTAAAATAGAATGCAGACGATCCTAAAATTCTTAAGTATTCTTTGCATTTACAACAGCATTGCAAACAAAACAAAAAAAAAAAAAAAGATTCAATTGTTAAAACAATTTTATAATATATAACAAATGTTGTTATTATTATTTAAAAATTAAATAAATAACTTATATAATTTTAAACTATTGATTTTAAAGTAGTTTGGAGTATCTTTATCTCCTAGAAAGCTTTACATTTTTTTTTTTTTGTGGCATCAAATCAAATGCTATTATCGTTTTCGTTTAGTAAAATAGAATGCAGTCCATCTTAGGATTAATTAAATTCTTAAGTATTCTTTGCATTTATAACAACATTGCAAACAAAAGTAAAGATTAAAATGCTAAAACAGTTTTATAATAAATTACAAATATTATTATTATTTAAAAATGAAATAAATAACTTTATATAATTCTAAATTATTTATTTTTAAAATAGTTTGACCCTAGAAAGCTTTACATTTTTTTTTGTGGCAGCAAATGAAAAGCTACTATCGTTTTCGTTTAGTAAAATAGAATGCAGACGATCTTAAAATTCTTAAATATTCTTTGTATTTATAACAGCATTGTAAGCAAAAATAAAGATTAAAAATGTTAAAACAATTTTATAATAAATAGAAAATATTATTATTATCTAAAAATTAAATAAAATACTTAATATAGCTTTAAATTATTTCTTTTATAAATAGTTTGACTCTAGAAAGCTTTAAATTTTTTTTTTTTGTCGCAGCAAATCAAAACTTATTATCGTTTTCGTTTAATAAAATAGAATGCAGACAATCTTAGAATTTATTAAAATTCTTAAATATTCTTTACATTTATAACAGCATTCGAAACAAAAATAAAGATTAAAATGTTAAAACAATTTTATAAAAAATAACAAATGTGATTATTATTTAAAAATTAAATAAATAATTTAATATAATTTTAAATTATTTATTTTCAAAGTAGTTTGATCCTAAAAAGCTTTACATTTTTTTTTCTTGTGGCAGCAAATGAAAAGCTATTATCGTTTTCGTTTAGCAAAATAGAATGCAGACGATTTTAAAATTCTTATGTATTCTTTGCATTTATAACAGCATTGCGAACAAAAGTAAAGTTTAAAATGCTAAAACAGTTTTATAATAAATTAATAATATTATTATTATTTAAAAATGAAATAAATAACTTAATATAATTCTAAATTATTTATTTTTATAATAGTTTGACCCTAGAAAGCTTTACATTTTTTTGTGGCAGCAAAACAAAAGCTATTTAAGGATAAAATTATTCAATACATTGTATAACTTTTTTTAAGAGCTTTGATATCTGAAAGAAAAATAAATTGTATCAGACTTTTTTGTTTAGTAGGTAAAGAAAAAGATGTAAACTTTGTTCATTGAGATGTTCAAAAAGATGTTCACTGAGAAATATAATTTTAAGATTTTTCTTAAATTGATTTAAAGAAATAATATGCAGATGGCATTAAACAGAAATCATTTAAATTCAAATTAAGATGTGTTGAAAGAAAAACAAAATTAATAAAATACATCATTTTTTAATCATGAGAATATGAATAAAGGGCTTCAGTTAACGAAATTTTTTTTTATTTGCAATTATCTTCTCATTTTTAAACACTTTTAGTTTTATTCCATTGTTATAAAAAAATTGAAACGTTTCATTTTATGTTATTTAGTTTGGAACGATTGCGTAATTGAAAGAAAAATTAATTTAATCAGATAAAATATCCGAGTAATTTTCTCATAAATAGGCATATTTAAAAGCAAATTTTATGGCAGAAAAAATTATTTACAGCCAATAAAAATTTTTATTTAAAATTATTCAATGTTTATTCGAAAAGAGTTTATTGATTTTTTTTTTTTTTGGAAAATGAAACGTAGACAATATTAAACAGAATTCATTTGAATTCATAGATGGTTTTTTTTGTTTTCGAAGTATTTGTACAAAATAGAATTCGATAAACAAATTCCATCTTTTGGGATGAGTTGTTTGACGTAGGCAAAAAATGAAAAACATGCAAAACTCAAATAACGCGTAGGTGAAATTTGTTTCAGATCAAAATTCTATAAATGATGGACAACTGCATTAGTTTGTTAATTTAATTAATCTTGCTACTTTAACTTATTAAAAAACACATTTATGCTGTTGAATTCATTTTAGTATATGATTTCGATTACCATATATTACCAAGCCATGCATTACATTTTAAATATGAAATTTTAAACTGAATTAAATCTAAACTATGGTTTAAATATAGATTGTGTATACTTTTTATATTTAAAGTATAAATAATTTTTATTCTTTTTTTTTTTAACTTGAATTTTTCCTTTTGATTTGTTCCTTTCTTACAACACATTGAAAATATAAAATTTTCATTACAAGTTCTGTTAACACATTGAAAAATTGAATACTCATAATGAAAAAAAAAAAAAACTGTATATACTTCACCAGCTTTGCTGTAAAAAAATTTAACATAAAATTGATCATATTTGTATATATATATATATCTTTGTTTAAACATAGGAAAAATTCCCTACTCCAACTCAAGGTCTAATAAAATAAAATTCACTAACACGCTGTTACCCATTCAAAATGCAATTCCATGAAGAATAAGAAATTTCAGCCATCACTAATCACAAAGAAAATGCAACTCCATGAAAAACATGTCCGAAAACTATACTTATTACACAATAACACGTGATACAACCCTAAAGTGATATAAATTACAACTCCATTCTGGTTGCAAAACGTGGAAGAAAATATTGTGTGTTGCTGTAAGGAATTGTAATAATGCGGTTTCGCACTCTGTCATTGAAAATTGGCCACATGCAAACCTTGAAGCTAAAGAAGACCAACAAAATCTTTTGGTGACGAACTTTGGAGATGTTTCAGTGTACCAACAATCCGTTCTAGGAAGGCAAATGTGTGCAATTCAACCGCACCAAATATCATGGTGATGTGTGATGTAGAAGATGCGATCTTTCAAGGTAGTGACACCCAGTCTCAGATGCATGCATCGTGATGCTGTAGATGTTATATCGTGGCATTTTTCCAAAGATGATGTCATGGCATGAATTGAAACTAAGGGATGGCCATTGTGACAACTATAACGTCTCGGCCTATACTAGACATCTATAACGACTTCAAGAAGAGTGCTTCAGGTACGAATCCTGGTGGTGGCATGGATGTTTGTGAGGGGTTCGAATCCATGTTAAACTATAAGTCCCGGTCTAATTAGCCTAAAGTGTGCACAAAATGACCGTACAGCGACAAACCAAGCCATCTCAAGAAGAGGACGAATTTCAGAATCATGGGAGCACTTTAATTTTAATTTACAAACGCTATATATATATACAAATATAGAACTCTGCATTATTATAATTTATTATTTACAAAAATAAAAATTAAAGATTTAAGTTTGATTCACAAATGCACGATTAAATCACAAGTACAGTTCCGAGATCAGAGATTCTCAGAGTTTTGGAGTCTACGCCAAGTCTAGAAACACGTGGTCTGCGGCAGACCTTAATTAACACATGATATCATGCACAAAACTACAAAGGGGTTCACTTTGGATGCAGATGGAATCTCCGGCCTATTCACTTCAGAGAAAAAAAAAAAAGAAAAACAACACTTCTGATTGACACGTCGCAGAAGTCTCTCCCTTCCAGGTCCTTCCCTTCCGTCGCAGGTGATATCCTCCAATTGAAGGCATTCGTCTACAATGTTTGCACGGTGAGGACGGACGTTGTCATCCATAAACAGAAATTCGCCACCCATGGCGCCCCGAAACAAACGTACATGTTGTTCCAGAATGACATCCCGATAGATGTGCCACTCTGAACATGCAGGTCAGTTCTGGAACCAAGAATAATTCCTCCTCAAACGAGCCATCCTGCACCACCGTAACGGTGTCGTTCAATGGTGTTCTCTTGGTGGTAACGGGTACCTGGCGTCCTCCATATGAAAGTCCGGCGAGAATCAGACTGCAAACCAAACCTGGACTCTTCGGAAAACATCACACCAGACCACTGTTGCGGTGTCCACAATGCATGCCCTCTACTCCAGGTTAATCGCAGGCGACAGTGAGTTGCGGTAAATGGAACACATCTGACAGGCCTACGAGCATATAGACCAATGGGCCCTAAGCGTCTGTACAGGGTCTGCTTTGAAACTGTCGTACCGGTAACTGAAGAGAGCTGACGAGACAGGTCAGATGCTGTTCTCCGTCTGTTTCTTTTGGCAGTAACTGCTAAATACCGGTCCTCATTCGGCGTTGTAACTCGGGGGCGACCTGTGCTGTAACATCTGCTCCCATTACCATCATCTTGGAATCGTTGCCAAAGCCTGGAGATGACACTCTGGGTGATTCCAAGTTCCTCGGATACTTCCAGCTGGGTACGTCCACATTCCAGTCGTCCGATAATTCTATCACGTAAAAAATCACCCAAATGCTTCCTTTGTGCCATAGCTATGCGTTTATTGCACTGAAAGACTTTTTAAAGCGCTAGTGAACAATTTTACTTCTTTGCCACCATTCCTTATATACCCCTCTCTTGCACTCTCGTCATTGTGACGTACTATCCGCGCCATCTGGTGGTTTCCTGCAATTTGCATATTCTTCTTCAAGATGCGTGTGATAATTCTACAGGTGAAATTTTCATTTTAGAGTTCAATTTCTGTGTGATTCTGAATTATCCTTAATTTATGGACATGAGTGTAAATAGAATTAAACGAAGCATACTATACTTCAAAGCTCAGTGATTAAATTATTAAGGAGGACAGACGAAGAATTGGATAAGGTTGATAATAGTCTTGACATATTAAACCAGGGATGGCCAATCCACGGCACACCTTGAACATTTTCAGCCCGTGAGATTTATTACACTTTTATAAAATATATTTATTTTATAATGGCCAAAGTAGGGAGACCAATGTATTAAAAAAATACATCATGTGTGCATCCATCTATTCAAAAACTAACTGTCGAAATTAGGAGGAAAAATGAACTTAGATTTTAAAATTATATTCTTGTACAAAAAATATCGCACTAGCTTAGTGATTTCATTTTTTTTTATTTCATTTATATTTATATATATTTTTTTATATTCCATTTTTAGTGTTATATATTTCTTTAAAATGTGCGTTTAGAATCATTCTTATTATAGTATCTATGTTTACATGTAAGAATAATAGTAAACCCAAAAATAATAACTCGTTCTGTTTCCATTTTTCACTCCAAAAAATGTCTCTAGTGGGTCTAAATCTAATATGGGGATATGCAACTTTATATGCGGCCCGTGGAGTTAGGATGTATTTCAAAGTGGCCCGCAAGATCATTTGGGTTGGCCACCCTGTATAAAGGATAGTTTGAATTTTCTTTTAGAACGTAAAAAAACATAAGGCTGTCGAAAGTCTAAGAAATTTTGATGAGTTAGAAAAAGAAATCGAAGGTTTCCTTAGAATATACAGAATCTATAATGCTCTGTAAATCACAAAATATTTTAGGAACTTAAATAAAACTCAAAACGTATCTAGTTCAAATTCAAATATATCTAATGTAAATGTAAAACTTGAAACAAAAATAAAAGCCAGCACGCGCATATTTATCTAAAATTCTTGAGGTTTGGTTTGACGCTCTATTGTAATTTTGTGCACACTTTAGGCCAAACAGACCGGGACCTGCAGTTTAACATGGATTTCACTATAAAACTACGAACTACTAACAAATATCAATGGCACCGCCAGAATTCGAACCTGACTCCTATAATATCAAAGGCCAGAGAGCTAGCTAATTGTCCATCAGGCAGCAGCTCAAATAATGAGATAAATTTGTTGATGGTATTTGTAAATATCAGGAATTTTGGCTGTCTATAGGCTGTTTGTGGCATACAAAAACATGAAGCCCATCAATGTACTATAAAGAAAAAAAAGGCATTCTATACAATACCTAACAATCTTTACAACATCTAAGGCATTCTATACTCTCTACGGTCAGATGAGATCGGGACCTAATGTTTAAACTGGATTTAGAACCACTGCAAACATCCATGGGGACGTCCAGGATTCGAACGCGAAACCTGTAGTACCGAGGGCCAGAGCTCTAGCTACTAGTAAATAAGTTAGATAAAGATGCTCATTAATCATAAACAACAGTATTAAACAGGTTGGTTGGTTAATGATATTTAATGGCACGAGGGACATTATTGGCCAAACAATGACCAACCAAATTAATCATAGAGTTCTGCCTACAAAAATTGAATATATTGTAGCATAAACTATATTATAAATAATTTATGATGGTTGTGTCAATGATACTTTTAATACCTGAATTTCGAAACTGAACGTAGCGATATTACAAAAATTAAAAATAAAAGAATAGCTTGTAATTAATAATAGAATAGCGTGTAATTAATAATAGAATAGCGTGTAATTAAAAATTTTATTTAGTCAAAGTATCTTATTAGGGTTCATTATAATAGTATTGTGATAATTATAGTTAAGTAACCCTGAGAAAAGGTTTGAAAATAAATTACCCCAGCAACTTATTAAAAAAAACTGTATTTACATAAAAGGTTTCTCCAAGACAAAATCTAATTATTGAGCTCTCTGCTTGTCAATCTCATGAAAAAGTTATTCTTTTTTTTTTTTTTTTTAT
This sequence comes from Caerostris extrusa, assembly GCA_021605095.1. Taxonomy (NCBI): domain Eukaryota; kingdom Metazoa; phylum Arthropoda; class Arachnida; order Araneae; family Araneidae; genus Caerostris; species Caerostris extrusa. The sequence continues at coordinate 21,865 of BPLR01002601.1, read as the reverse complement.
GTGTAAATGAAATTTTCGTTAATTCTATCAGGTTAAGATTATTTAATAGAGAAAAAAAAAGTTCGCAAAATTGAAAACTCTTTAGAATCAATATTTCCTCCCGAGGTAAAAACATTGACATTCGCTGAGGAAAATAATTAATAATTTAATGAGGTTGACTTAATTACATTCTTTAACCTGTGTGCAAAAGCTTCGAAAACAGTGATGGTTGTTTTATAAGGGTTTTTTTTTCTCATAAAAAGAAGTGTTTTCGAAGAAGTGATTTAGTTTAGTTTTCGCTCTACGGTCATCTTGCTCACACGAGGGCTAAACAGATCGTGACCTACAGTTTAAAAAAGAAGCATGAACAAGTTAGATCTCTAACGGACTATCACGTCTGAACACAAAAGGACCTTGAAGTTTGGTTTGATTTGTCACTCTACGGTAATTTTGTACACATTGAAGGCTAATTGGACCGGGACATCCATACCACAGCCAGGTTTCGAACCTGAAGCCTGTCATGTCAAAGCTCTAGCCGATAGGCCATCAGGCCGCTTTAGAAAAGGATAGTGTTAACGCTTATCGAACTATCTCAATTCATGTCCCAGTCTCAACATGTGCTGCTAGACAAGAGGTTCGAATTACGCTGCAGCCACACGTCGCGGTCTCTGCTGTCAAAACGAACAGCCTCGGCGTTGACTGTGGCAGTCTGAGGAAATTATCCGGCACAGACAGTAAACCTCTAGCTTAACAGTTTTTGTTTTCGTGATAGCATCTTGCTGTTTCCGAAGAAAATCTTTGTATTCAAAAATCTTTCGTTCAGAAGTTCTGTACACGAGGGTTCTAACGTTTCAGCTGTTAAATTTTACAATTTACTTTTTATGACATCGGCGTATGGGCAATTTTTGAAGAAAAGCTTTTTAGATACAATAATGAAGCATATTGTTTTCAATGCTGGAAATGTGTGAGAGTGTTGTAAAATCTGGAAGCTGCTGATCAGAGAAAAGTTAAATATCAATATAATTATTACACACACATATTTTATGTATCATTTATATTTTATGCAATGTATAGTTTAGCCAAATATGGCTACTTATTTTTTCTGGAACAAGATGCTTTTCTGAAAGTCATTATTATAGGTAAAAATTAAATCTTATTTAGAACACAGAAATATTTATCAGGTTAGTGAAGTTATTATTACTTCCTTTTTTATGCCAGAAGCTGCAGACCACTTTGCCGTTACAAGAACGGTGCCCAGGATTCACTAATGAGGAGATGGGTCTACGTTGCCCATCTGAGCCGCAATTCAGGCTATTGGTTCAACCAAGCCACCCTCAACAGAGGAAATCTCCCGGTGTCGACATCATGTGCAGGAAATGATTTTAAAAATGAAATGGGTGGTACTTCAGTGGATATCTAGTCACTGTGTCATCTATGGGTTCGATTGTCTAGCAAAAAGAAGCTCAAGACTACTTCAAATGAGATAAAATTATATATCAAACAAATAAGACTAATAGTCACAAGTTACAAACTCAAGGTGGGATTAAGTCAAAGCGTTGGAGAGCTGAAGATCTTTAACAATACCCAGCAATCCGCGACGATATGCTGTCGCCCAGTTCCGTCTTCTGACTGACCATGACTGCCTAGTAGAAGATCTCCATCGCTTTAAAATCTTTTCGAACCCTGGCTGCCCCCTATGTTATTCAGCAGATCCAATGAACAAGAGACCACTTCCAACGATATATGGTACTAGACGGCGACTCGGAGACAGCACTTTACTGGCTTGCGAGAGAACTCTTAAGGCAATGACTTCGGCCGTCTTCGTATTTTTTGGATGTTTTTTTCTTTTGTATTTGTTTTTTGCCTTGTTGTTATTATTACTTTTTACTTGTACTTGCCTTGCCATTGGAAATAATAAAAAAAAATTCCTTTTTTATCAAAGTTCAGTTGAACTCCTCCGGAAATAATTCCAAGATTTTTCCCAAGTTCTTAAATAATTTGTAAAACTGATTACTCATAGGTCTCATAAGTCTTCCCGCTCAACATCACTCAAAATGGTATTTTTTCTCCTGTATCTAACTTTTAAGTCTCGGAAAGAGTGCACAAACACACACAGTTTAAAAGAAAAACCCATTTTAAGACTGAGTTGTGTGGCAACTACTGAGTCACCTAATGCGCTTTTTGTGAACGATGGGTAAAGAAACTTTTTTGACTCAATTAATTTTATTTTTGTCAATCATCAAACTAAAATCAAATGATTGGACGAGGAAAAGTGGTTCCCCTGAATGAATTTTGACCACTGATAAAAATTAAACGTTTGGCGTTGCGTTTTTCAAACAATTCACCTGTTACTCTTCTTCAAAGATAAAACTTGTTTTTAATTGCTCAATCAGAGACATTTTTTGCAATCAAAAATTTTTCATTCCGTTTCCAAAATAAAGAAAACCCAGTTTCACTTATAGTCAATGATTTTTCAGATTGTAAACTCTGTTTTCACCAGCAGAGGTCTTTGCCGGCAATTTTTGTTTTTTCATATCGCATTAACCCAATAAACTCTGTTTTCACAGCAGAGGTTTTGACAATTTGTGTCGCCATAGATGAACTAGCTATTGTTGACAAGGACATTTTAATAATTTCCGACAATTTTTCGGCTCTTAATTCACTTAAAAATATTAACATTCATTCTTCCTATGCTATTCAAAGACTTGCTTCGAAACTTTTGTTAGACAAACTTTTAATCAAAATATCACATTTTTATGGGTTCCTGGTCATTCGGGAATTTTATGGAATGAAAAAGCGGATTCTCTCGCAAAGAATACCACGGAACTCTCGCAATTTATTGAATGGATATCCCCGGAAGATGTCATTGCAAACCTGAAAAAACAATCCTACCTAATCTCGGAAACAAATTACTTTAGCAGTAAATATTATGATTTGATAGGAAACTTTCCAGATATTGGAACTACCACAAAATGGACACAGAATAGAAGACAGGATATACTCATAGCTCGTATCATCAGCAGAATGATCGTTACTCCCACCCTGTTAAATAGATTCCATTTAGATTCCAATCCTTTCTGTAACATATGTAATGAAACCAATGACCTTTTACACATTCTTTTAAGATGCAGAAAATATTCCACCTCCAGATTACATTTATCGACGAAAATAATATCACATTCAAAGCTTTTTATCTAAAATTTTTGATTGCAAAAAATCTGACTTTATCTCTCCAATCTCTTAAACTCTTTGATATTTATTAGCTGCAATTCTCTCGGCACTCAGGGGATACTATTAATCCCTGTTTTTGTTCGCGCCACTTTCCTTACTGAGCGGAAAATAAATCTCGCATCCTTTTTAGTGACGTATAAATAGGGAAAACGCACTGTTCCCACATAGTGATTAGGGGATTATAGTCCTTGTTGCTTCGCATCCCCATATACTCTTCGATTCAAGAATATATAAAGAACAACACAGCAGAAGACAGGGAACAATATATAGTTTGATGGGCGGAACGGAATATATAGAAGGTACAATATTTAGTTAATTTAATTATCAATGTATAGTTTGCCAATAAAGAGATTTTTTTCTGGGACAGTGAGTAAATCTCAAACAAAAGAACATCTAATCTCTTTTTTGTGGCAAATTTAATGTCGCGGAGATGACATGTAAGCCTTTTTTTTTTTGGATCTTAAAAGGTGATAATTTAGTCACGTCACTTTCAAGAGCTGATAAAATGTAAAAAAAAAACAAAAAATAATTAGCTTTCACATTTAACTTATTTCACCGAGATATATGGTAGAGGTAACAAAGGAATTCGGTAATTATGAATTTAGGTCAACGTCTGAGAATGCAGTTTTAGATGGAAAGGAAGGCATGAAATTGACAAAATTATTTCAGGTCCCATACCGCATCGTCCACAGTGGAGCCTAAAAGGCGAAAGCAGATTTCTGCAATGATGCTTGTAGGACTGTGCTGTCAGGTCCACTCCTAGTTGAGCTCCATCGTGTCGCCCAAGAAGAGATCCATCACTTGAATTCTACGAAGTTTCAAGAATTAGCCACTATGAGCCTTTTTTGTACACCCTGATGCATTACTCGTCTACCAGAAGCGGAGGTTAAAGGCATGTGTTGTCTACATAAGCCATAACTTCGTTTGGAGTCAGCAAATACGTAGGTCAGAATTCTGATAATGTTAGTTAAATAAAGACAATTCAAATCAAAAGAGTTAATAAAAATATTAAATAAATAGCAACGTAACTAACAAATTAAAGCATACTGAAATACAATATAAACAAGTAAGTATGAGATGCACATGAAGACAATGAGATCGTAACAAGCTATTATGAAAATGATAAAGTCTGTCGTTTCAGTAATGAAATGCAAAACAAGGATAGAACAAATTATTGAAGATAAAAGGGACTAGGTCGCCCCAGGTCATAATATTTGTTCAAAGAGATGTGCTGATTAAAATTAAATCAAATACATTATAAAAATATAGGAAAATTCAAACTTTATTAATAAAAATTTCCAGTTGGAATGCAATTTGATTAATGTGATTTGTTGTATGCATTCGTATGAGAAAGATTTGGGGATGTCTGTGCGCGATTGAAACTGATTTGTATTTACTGTTGCAAAGTATTTAAGAATGAATTAGAAACGAATTTCGCAATGATAGCATTTATAAAAAAGAACCCTTGATTAAAAGTAAATTGTATTTGACAGCCAATTGTAGCACCTGTACAAAATCCATAGAAACTTACAAATTTCAAGAGAAACTTGATGTTACACAGAGTAAAAAGACTTTATGGAAACATTATCTGGGCAAGAGCAGCGTTATCGCTCCTCATCTTTTTGGTCTCCTAGTGCTGAGTGATGATTAAATGAGGAAGTTAATATTTGATGATCTGGCACCTCATTTTCTAAATGTCGTCAGAAGGGGATGTGCTCCTCAAATTAATTTATCATACATATCTGTCAGGATAGCTTTATAGTGATTAGGATAAAATTCTGGGTCCACAGCTAATAATCTTTAAATTCCCGCCTATAATCAATAACGATGAATAGTAATATGCAGTCGTAATTTTCAGCTGTAATAATTTTAAATGATCTCATATTATCCACAGCGATATAATTCTTTATACAATACTCAGTCGAAATTTTCCGAGGGAAAAGCTTCAATTGACCTGGTATTATCCGCAGCGGCATATAATTCGTAGTGCTTTCCATAACCATTTCATGGTTCACAGTTAATTTTGAATATATGGATCCACACAAAATGTATTGTTTAATGCATTGGTTTTTACAACTTTGGCCATTATAAAATAAATATATTTTGTAAAAGTGTGATAAATCTCACCGGCCAGAAAAATGTGCAAGGCGAGCTGCGGGTTGGCCACCCCTGAACTACATTTTCATATTTAAAGTTTTATGTCTGATTGGACGCCGTGCTTTTTTCCAAACTAAGGAGCTTAGTTCGTTGCTTAATACGAGTGCTTTGCCTGGTGTGTAAGCGCAATAAATGCGTAAGCCATGAAGTCTATTCAATGAGTTAGAGAAAGGAATTTGAGAATCTCTGATCTTCAGACCCTGGAATTACTTGTTCCAAAGTGCATTGGTACAAATCTTGATTGAAAAACAAGAATTTTTCAAACATGAGTTCAGACGCCCTGATGATAGCATCAGCTATAAAAAGAAGAAAAAAAATGCTAGATTTAGTAAAATGTCTCGTTTTCTTTTAAATTTGAGAAATTTCTTATTGTAAAAATTCATCTTTCAAGAAAGATTATGTATACTGATAATACTCCATTTTTGTCCTTCTTTAAATCTAATAAATTTCATAAATTGTTCAGTATTTTATGCTTTACGTAGTTTTGCCGTTCATTTTTCACCATCTTTAAATCTAATAAAGCGTGCTGGTGGCCAAGTGGCTAGCGATCTGACCTTTGGTATCACAGGCTTGAATTTCAAATCCATGGATATTTGTGAGTGGTTCGGAATGCACTTTAAACTGTAGGTCCCGATCTATTTAACCCTCGTGTGCGCAAGATGACCGAAGAGCATCAAACCAAACTAAACAAATCTAATAAAAGAAATGCACCAGAGAAATTGCATTTGAAGTACAGTTTTAGTAAAATGCCTCGTTCTCATTTTAATAAATTAGTCAGCATTTTATGTTTTACGTAGTTTTTACCCTTCATTTTCGACCTCCCTTAAATTTAATAAAAAAAAAAAATGCAGCAGAGAAAGTTTGAAGTACAGATCTAGTAAAATGTCTCGTGTTTTTTTTTTTTTTTTTTTTAAATTTTTGAGGAAATTCTTATTATAAAAATTCATCTTTCTAGAAAAATGACGAATACTTTGGAAATATTAATTTATATCCTTTTTTTTTCTTTCTTTTCTTCCCCCACCCCCTTTTTCTTTTTGGAAGTTCTTGATGCATCATCTTCTTCCGAGAGAGATACGAACTAAGTACATTTTCTCAATACAAAGTGAAGGAAAAGAGTGAACGAAGAGAGAGAACATCTTTTCAATGAAATTTGGCACGGTTGTGTAAACGACATGAGATATGTGCCAAAACATTTTCCCCGCGCATATTCCGCATTCGTTCGGTATTTCAAAAACTTTCGACACGAAAATGTAAACCGTAAAAAAAAGTAATAATAAGTAAAATAAGTAAAAAGTAAAAAAAAAAACTCAAAATCAATATAGTAAAAAAAAAAATGTATCTCAAAAGGAAAATAAGTACAAAATTCGTATGTAATAAAAAGGAAGTAAAAAAATAAATAAAAAAAGTAAAAAAATGTATGTCAAAAGGAAAAATATGTAAAATAATGTACTTAATAATAAAAATGCAATAAATAACAAGTATGTAATAAGTAAAAAAATGTATCTGTAATAAGTAAAAAAATAATAATTAAATAAAAAAAAAATGAAATAAGTAATAAGTAAAAAAAAAAAGAACTCAAAATATCAAAAGAAGATGTGAAAAAAAAAAAAATGAAAATCGTTCAGGAATTTTAATTTATCATCTGTAAACAAGTCAAAGTAATAATAAAAAATAAATTAAAAAGTAAGAAAATGTAAGTAAAAAAATATAATTAATAAGCAAAAATAATGTAATAAATAAAAAATTATCTGTAATAAGTAAAAAATAATAATCATTAAGTAAAAATATGAAATAAATAATAAAAAAAAATTTATCTCAAAATATCAAAAAGAAAAGGTGAGAAAAAAAAACTGAAATTGGCTTAAGAATTTCAATTTATCATCAGTAAACCTGTCTTATTCTTCATTTTTTGAATGGAATTTGATTAATATAAATACAATACAGTTATAGTTAAGTTAGTTATAACACAACTATTTTGAAAAGATAAAAAAAAATAATAATAAATAAATAACGGTTTACGGCTGTTTATTTCTAAATACGGCATCTGGGTGGCTCGTAAAAATTTTCCCTTCCTCCTTGAACCTAACAGTGGCCTGGTGGTCAATTGGCTAGCGCAGGGGTCGGCAACCTTTTGAGTCGGAAGAGCCAAAAATTACAATTTACAAAATTTCAAAGTTTTTAAAGAGCCACAACATTTTTCTTGCCAACAATAAATAGTACTCGCATAAATAAAGTTTTTTAATAAAAAAAACTAATCTAGTTATTCATAAGAAAAAAATATCTATTTATTCATATATGAGTAGTGTTTTTCACATCAAATTAGATAATATATATATATATATATATCATTATTAAATAATTACTTATTATTTAAGTAAAACAATTAAACATTTACTTACAACACTAACTTGTATTTCAATAACAAACAATTGAGCAAACAAATTCAAAAGGAGCGATGGCTTTGCCTTGGTTTTAGAAAGTTTAGATAAATTTGGTGCATAACTTGTTGTTTCAAGTTTCAAACACGACTCTAAATTTTTATTTGTTAGTTGGCTTCTTACTTTTACTTTTAATTATATTCATGCAAGAGAACGCTTGCTCGCACGAATATGTCGATCCGAAGATAGTCAGAACTTCAAATGCCAACTTCTTCACCTCACTGCAGCAATCTGGAAGACTATTTATTCCATGCGTCGAATATAAGTGCCTCAACTCGCGGCATTTCTTTTAAAGCTGTCCACTTTTGTTGCGTTACGTACATGCATGCTTAAACGATTCGTAAAAGTTTTTTTTTTTTTTGATAAAATAAATAATATTTGCGTTTGGAACTAAAGAGCCGCAACTTCACATCCAAAGAGCCGCATGTGGCTCGCGAGCCGCAGGTTGCTGACCCCTGGGCTAGCGCTCTGACCTTTGGTACTACAGACTTCAGGTTCGAATCCTGGCGGTGGCAGGCATGTTTACGAGGGGTTCGGAATCCATGTTAACTGTAGATCGCTGTCTAATTAGCCTAAAGTACACGCAAAATTGCCCTAGAGCGACAAACAAACATACCTTGAACCCAATCGAAGTACATTCTGGCCTGGGAAGTTCTCGCGCCCATCCTCTGCATGGACACAGATTTTTTCCAGTTCGACTTTATTGGTCGAGTTTCAAACAGTTCCCTTAGTCGGGACGTTGAGGGGCCATATGTCTAGCTCCTCTCCGATTAGTGCCACAGGTTTCGGGTCCGAAATAGTGGTTCGGAACCCACTTTAAACCGTCGATTCCTTTCTAATAGAGTCGTAGAACGTTGTCCCCCATCATGCGTCCATTCAACTTCACCCACATAATTCCCAAGCTGTAAAGGAACAACTCGGCTCTAGACACAGTGATGTGGTGTAGTAGTAGTACAGTAGAACCTCTTTAAGTCAAACCTCGATAAGTCGAAAACCTCCACAACTCGAAAATAATTTTTGTTCCCTTCCCTTCCAACCCCAAAACCTCCATGACTCGAAACTTCAACCCTCTATAAGTAGAAATAATTAATAAATCCCCACAAGCCATTTTGGTTTATATTTTCCCTCCGTAACTCGAAAAAAAAAAAAAAAAAAAACAATTGGACCTCTGTATCTCGAACATTAGCAGTGTTGAATTTTACAATCTTTACAACTCGATCATTTGAAACTGATTTCCTCTATAGCTCGAAGAAAATAAGTTACCCACTTTAAGGATTGGCCGACAATGCACGTCATTGTTTCTGTATGTATGAGTATACAGTAAATAGAATAACCAATTCTATGACATGTTCTTATTATAATTCATATTCTTATAATTTCCAAAATAAGTTAGAAAGAACCTAAACCTCTACAAATCGAATATTTCCCTACAAAATCCGCGTCAGTCGAAATCCTCCATAAGTCGAAAACTCTCTAACTCGAATTATTTGGTGTCTCCCTTGAAGTTCGACTTACAGAGGTTCTACTGTAGTAGTTTAGAAGTTGGTATCGAAGTTACGAATTCTACGAGAGATTCGATGGCTATTGTGACGACAATGTGTCTCTCATCTATAGTCGGACTGCCTGGTGGGAATTTTTCAAGTGTTTCTCCCATACCGAACGCAAAGGCGCAGCAGTTATCCCTAAAAGTCCCCGGGAAAGCACAGTCCTCCATTCAACATTCTTCGGTGGGTTGTTCGTACACCTGGGTTGTACCTCACCTTTTCAACTGTTAGGGCGCTACATAGCCCTATTAATAATATCTGAACAATTATTGAAAAGATAATTCTGTTTATCAACAAATCACATGTGGAATAGTGTTATAAAATATATCATTGATTACCCATAAAATATATGGACTATTTTTTTGTGGAGAAGGTTTTCCGTGTACTTGACCACTTTCAATTTTCACTTAAAAACTGTAATTTTTTAAAATTTCTTGCACGATCTTTTTTAAAAAAATTTATTTCCCGAGCTTTTTTTATACATAATCTTTATTTACAAAATAATTGATTAATTATTAAATAATTCAGAAGAAAAAAAATTTCTGTAAAATTGTTCTACAAGATCGTCCGGTGAAAGCAAAGACAATTTTATTCAAAGTGAAAATAAGATTTTTCAAGAAAAGGAAATCGAATTTTGGAATTCTGTAGTTTTTATTTTTAAAATTGCTGTCACGACCTTTGTTCTTACATAAAATTCTAAATGTTTTGAGTAACTTGCATGTCGGGCCAGTCGATTACAATTTTTTTTATTATTTTAATTTTTTAAATCCAGTAGTGTAGTATATTGGGACCTGATGGCCGCAGGCTTCGCGTTCAAGTCCCGGCGGTACCATGGATGTTTGTAGAGGTTTGGAATCCACTTTAAACAGCAGGTCTCGGTCTAATATGACCGTAGAGCGTAAAAAGCTGACAACCCTACCCCGTAAAACAAAACATATCCTATTCAGAAATCTGCCAGTAAGCAGACGGCCTTGGGCCAACATTTGGCTGTTGCGTCACTGATGATGAGTGTAGTATATTATTATATTAGTCTTATTTTCAGTGCTCTAAAATTGTTAAAAAGATCTTTTTCAAAACTACTAATTTCAATTGAGTAATATCAGATTAAAAAGCATTTCAATTTCCAAAAATCGGCCTAAATTCATAACTTAAACTAAATTAATTAAAAAATTCAATTAAATTAATAATTTAAAGATTAAGAAACATTAAAGGCATCCATTTTTAAAACTATTGCCTTGCCTAGAAGGCTTTGAAAATTCAACTTCATAACATTTATAATTTATATGTTCTGCAAATAAATATAATCTAGAAAATTAATTTAGTCTCGATACATACAGGGTGATTATAATTAAAGTCCCACTTTCAAAATGCTGTAAAAAAAAAAACCACTCGTCTCAATGAGGTCAAATTTGAACTGAAGATACTTGAAGAAGGGGGAAACGGTACGGCATCAAAAGAAGTTCCACCAACTTTTTCCATTGAATTTGGTATGACCTTGCCGTGGTGGATGGGATTTCCACTAATAGTGTCACAACTGTTGACTGACATGGAAGTCATTTTTTCCGTCAAAAAACCGAAACAATCAAGCACAAGGAACACTACAGTTGGTTTAATGTGCAACTCATGGCAAATACGTTGTCATTTCGATTCAAAAATAACACTGACAGCCGAATTCACTTTCTGAATGCAGCTTACAACGCCATCTATTAATATACTATGGAACTTTTTGGTGCCATACCATTTCCCTCTCCTTCAAGTATTTCCAGTTCAAATGTGAACTCATTGTGACAAGTGGATCTATTTTTACAGCATTTTGAAAGTTAGACTTTAATTATAATCACCCTGTATATATATATTTTCTTAGAGATATAATTTTTGTTTTAATAATGCGCTTATATCATTCCCGAAAACTGTTTTCTTTTTTTTTAATTTTAGGATAGCTATACTGTATAAAGAAATGCCAACAACAATCGGATCACCAATGGAGTGGAAAATAGGCATGCGGCCAAGTCAGGCGAATTGGAGGAAGAGTGGTGTAAGAAATGTTATGTAGGAAGGATTACAATTTGCTTAAAAAGAATTTAAATTTTTAATAATTAAAATTTTAGAATACGCGCTATTATCAGAAAAACTAAATATAAATAACCCACTAACTATTATACTTTTTTCTTTCAAAGCATCCGACCAGTACCCCTAACAAGTAATAGTTTCGCCCATTTCCGCCGTTAGTTAAACGGATGTTTATAATTCCCCAATCCGTGGGCGGCCTGATGGCTAGCTCTCTGGCCGTTGGTAACACAAGTTACAGCTTCGAATCCTGGCGGTGGCCTGGATGTTTGTGAGTGTTCATAAATTAACAGAAATTGCTAAATTAACAGCCAACACAATTAACAGGAATCCACGTTAAACTGTGGATCTCTGTTAATTTAGCCCTCGTGTGCACAAGATGACCGTAGAGCGACAAATCCAACCACGCCGCAATCCATGGTCGGACTGTACTGTAAAACCTTGCTTAATGCGGGGATATGTTCCCACGTTTTCTTCATTGGCGCAACAGCCCCATAGTGTGCCAAGGCCTACTGGCAGATGTTTTTTACGGGGTAGTGTTGTCATCCCAGCGCCCTACAATCCTATTAGACCGGGATCTACGGTTTAAAGTGGATTCCGAACCACTACAAACATTCATGGTACCGCCGGGACTCGAATGCGAAGCTTGTGGCACAGAGCGCTAGTCCCTCGGCCATCAGGCCCCAATATACTACACTACTGGATTTAAAAAAATTGTATTCATGATACCTCCGGGACTCGAGGTTGTGGCAACCAGTCGGCCTTAATACGTAGATAATACGGGGATAGGTTGTTCTAATGCAGCTGGCAAACACTTAGATAGTTGTCTTTTATGCCATAAGCAAGAGCTGCCCCGTTGTTACTCATTGAGCACTACCCAGGGGGCACATGTAGCTTGCAAATATACTACGGACGCGAGTAACACTATTTCCACAACGGTCTACGATCCTATTAGACCGGGACCTGTGGTTTTTAAGTAGATTCGAACCACTACAAACATCCATAGTACCGCCGTGATTTGAACCCGACAACTGTGACACCGAGCGCTAGTTACTGGGCCATCAGGCCCTTAAACGAAGTTTTAATACATGGATAATATGGGGATAGGTGAAAAGTGCAGAAAATTGTCAGGTTTTCTTTTTTAACATTTATTGTTAAAATATTTAACAATAAATGTTAAAAAAGAAAACATGTGGTCTGTAAAATTATAGACCTACTTATTGTCAATATTGATTTTCATACAGAAAATATACATGTTTAAGGAAAAAAACATTGAGTGAAGAAGTTATGTTAATATATTGTGGAATTTCTTTCGCGCCTTTTTCTGTGAAGGAGTCATATAACGTCGTCTGCCTTTGTTTCATCAGCAAGTAGTTGTTGATAACATGGCATTAATGACATTTCATCTTGACTTCGAACTTTTATTGAAATTTAAATCGCTTTGTATAAACTGAACCATAATTTCCATTACAGTGGCTAAACTTTTTTTTTTAGAAAATCCGTTGAAATTTCCTTTTGCTCATCGTCATCTTTTTTTGTTCTAATTCTTTAAGATTGGAAAGGTTATCACTAGTTGTTGTTGTAACATATGGCTTTATTGGACATCAATCCATTACAATTAGGTTCACATACAAAAAAAAAGGAACAAGCTAACATACAGCAATCAGCAATAAGTCGGTCTCACACATCACAAAAGTCAAAGCAGGAGAGAGTAAATAAAGGGGTAGGCACTTTATCTTAGTCCATGAGGCCCCTGGCCTCCCAATACAACCGCAAGATTTCTCCTTGGCGCTGACCGAAGGCTTCAGGTTCGTATTTTGGCAGTGGTATGGATGTTTGTTGGTGGTTCGGAATCCACGTCAAACTGTAGGTGCCGGTTTATTTAGCCTAAAGTGTGCACAAGATGACTGTAGGGCGACAAACCAAAACCTTGGCGCTGAACTTTCCTGTTCATTTCAAAAGATGGTAATGTTACTCGCGTCCGTGGCATACCTGAAGCCACACGAGCCTCATGGGTGATGTCAAATGAGTACTGTCGTATCGGCTACGGATTCTCATCGCAAGATGGCGCAGGCAGGTTTCAGATATCACTAGTTATAACTTGCAATAATCCAGTATCCTGCACATTGATATTATCCATCCCTGTTTAATTAGATATTTTGACAATTTCGTCAACATCAATATGGATCACTTTACGCACAACATCATTGCTTAGTTGAGACCATAAATTCTTTGCATACCCTTTTCAAACATTTCTCAGTCGCCACATCCACATTTTTACACCAATGGTTTTGCGTGTGATGGAAATACTGGTGCCGGTCTCTATTGTAAAGGATTTTTAAGGAATCATATGCAGTTGGTCTTAATGTTTCCAATTTTGATGCTGTAATTTTTGTCATAAGGAATGCAATTTTAAACCTTCTTGGACTAACTACTAAACTTAATAAAGCAGTTATCTTTATTGACTCCCAAGCTGCAATCTTGGCAACTGCCTCCTATACACCTAGTGATTGCTTCCTTGTCAAAGAGGCTAAGATGTCCATGCTTCTGGCTGGGAGATTGTTTATTAGTGGATTCCCAGCCATTGTGGGGTGCCTGGAAATGAAAAGGAAGACCTCTTGGCCAAAACGGGTTGTAAGTTACCACAGCCACATTTTCCTTTATCTTTTCATCAATTTGGTTCAGAGGCAAACGAAGAAAATAGACAGACCCTTAAAACAAACTCCTTTCAACTGATAAAATGTGGAATATACTTATTTCATCATCCATCCCGATGGACTTGCCTCGTGCAGTTTTTACAGCACATTTCCAACTTTCGAAGGGACATGATTTTCTTAATAAACACTTGCACCGTATTGGTGTAGTTACTAATGATGTCTGTCCTCTGTGCTAGTCGGTGAAGCCATGGACTTTTTACATTTGACAACATGCATTACACTTGATTTTATGACTTTTAACTCTGACAACTTTACCAAGGCTAAGTTTTACTGGCCTGCTAGAGTTATTCTGGTGGATATCCCTACAGTTTGATGCAGAGGGAAAAAAAGTTTTATCAATTATTTGTCAGACATAAGTTTAAAATTTGTAATTCTGGAAATTCCCGATATTACTGAGTAATACTGAAACAGGCATTAAATGGCATGTTATTGCATATGTATGTGTAACCAATTAATCTTTAAAAGACTTATATTGTAAGAATGCTATGAATACTTTTAGGAACTCATTACAAACTGGTGTTAATTAACTTTTCAATATTCAAAAAAATAATTAAAAAATTAGCAATAAGAACTATGATCTTTTCATAGATTATCAATATGTGAATTTAGAAGTAAATTCATACAAAATGAGATTTTCATGTAAAATTACAATAAGTAAAAAAATATTTGAAAAATCGAATTCGTACTAAGGTACAAAAGAATAAGCAAATTTTATAAAAAAAACTTTATTAGACAAATAAATATATTTGTTATAAAGTATTATTTCTGCCATAAAGAAAATTTCATCAGAACTAATTATTATTATAACAATTACTAATGATAATTATTTAACTGCAATACAACTAGTAATGCAGTGTATTACTCGATTGAATCTACATTTCGACACAGTAACTGCATGGTTCTGCGCCATCAAATTACATTTTAAACAGCAAAGATAAATGATTAAGAAAAATATTATTTTTGCTACAAATTTTAATTTTGCACATAGAAATAAAAATAAATTTTGTTTGTTTTAATGAATGGCAAAGGCAGAAATAAATGTTAATTATATTTTAATGAGACATTAAAAAGACCTTTTTAATGATGATTTATAAACATCATAGGTTAAAAGCAATAAAAAAAGGTGCTTTTGTAAATAGATATATAAAAACCAATTTCATTAAAATTCTTCGAAGAAAATCACTTTATATGCATTCTATCGAAATTTGTTTCCCCAATATATATATAAAAAAAAAATGCTTTAATTTGCTACAGTAATGATTCAACGAATGTAAGCTATATATTCATCTATGCTTTTAAACCTTAGAATGAATAGAAGATGATTTATCTTAAGACTTTTCAAAAGTTTACGCTTAACATTCTGAAATGTAATGTACAGATATGAAAACTAGCTATTTAATTTATGTACAAACTTATTTACATTACTTTTTATAATCCTTACAATTATACAAGTACATTTACACAGCATGCATTGCATACATCACTATAAGCACATAATTGTTACACTAAGTTTCAATGCGAAATTATTTAGTACAAAATATATATGCATTTTTTAACCTGTATTTGAATGCAATAACCTGTCACAAAAACTGACATTTGAAACCAACAATTCATAAATACAAAGAGTATTTAAAACTTTAATTTAAAAAACAATTAATGGTGAAAACTGACTAGTTAAATATAAATATAGGGTTAAAATTTAAATTAAAAAATATACTTGGAAATGGATTATTTCGTTGATGCATTTTTTAAGAATGGTGCTAAACATTTTTCAACAATATCAAGCAGTTTTAAATGCATGTACAGAAACAAGAAGGAAATTTTAAAAATGTCAATGAAACCTGTCAGTTCGCCTTTCTTTTACAGTTTACTATTTGTTAATTAAAATTTAAATGAAAAATATTCAATGTCTTAAAAATGTATTTGACAGGAAATTTGATTAACAAAATTACATTTAAACAGCAAAGATAAATGATTAAGAAAAATATTATTTTTGCTACAAATTTTAATTTTGCACATAGAAATAAAAAATAAATTTTGTTTGTTTTAATGAATGGCAAAGGCAGAAATAAATGTTAATTATATTTTAATGAGACATTAAAAAGACCTTTTTAATTGTAACATATTCATATTAACTATACACAATATATATTACTTTTAATCAATTTTGTGAAATACATTTATATTATATCTGTTACACACAAATATTTTTGTTTCATAATTTGCATGCAAAAATTTAATTAATCAGATGCTTTATTTTAGAATAAATGCTAATAGTTTTTGAAATTATGCTTCTGTATAAATTATTTTCATAGTATCAAAAATAACTTAAAAAAAATTAAGTGGGGAAGAAGATAACAATCGAGATCTATATTATAATATTATAATTGTATTTTACAACAGTTCACATTTGCTACATTACATACAACCTCTGTGCTTTTTTCTCATGGACTGCTTCGAGGGTTTATCGAGAAACTGATATGTTCAAAAATATCATAAAGTAAGTGTCGCATGAACACTTACTTCAGAATAGTTGACAAGATCGACTTCAAAATGCCAAGTGCAAATTATAAACGAGTGCAGAAAATATGAAGAGTATTGATTGACTAAAGTGGTACAATAAAAAAAAAAAAATGTCATAAAGAAAACATTAAGATCAACAGTAGTTTAATCTTTACACAAACACATTGTGAAAAAGTATTGAAACTGAAAAAAAAAAAAAAAAAAAAAAAAGAATGAAGCCCAGGTTCAAATAATTAAGCTTCACAGTACTTAAAATCATAGTTTAATTTATGCATCTGCTTTAAGCTGATTATCAGATAAAACAATTTTTTCTCCAGGTTTAAAGGCTGGCATGCCTAAGTAGGGACAACTTGCACAGCGGAAAGCATCACCTAGATAACACTGGAAAAAAAAAAAATACATATTAGAAATTTGAAGCCAATCAAACTAATTTAGACAATTTTCTTAACTTTCAGATAATTGAAAATATATTCCAAGGTATATTTAAAAAATATATATATATACACAAAATTAATAATATACATATAAGAGAAAATACACCATATGTACCTTTACAATTTCAAAAAATTTATTGCGAAGGCAAATGAAAGAACAGATAAATGGACATTTTTATGAAATAAGATATATTAAACTAAAATAAATTGAAGCAAAAATAAAATCTATATCTATAACTCTACTCATAGCCAAGTGCACTACTAGCATGCAGGAGGGCTGAAGTTCAAATTCGCTGGTGACATCGTTACAGTCACTGCTTTCAGAAACAAGGAGAGCCTATGGAGATTGTGACAATATGTGTAAAAGTTTTCTCACACTTCATGTAAATGCAGGGCAGTTATCTCTAAAAATCTCTCTGGAAAACACTGTCCTCTCCTCATGGATACTTGTGGTATATAAGGTCCATGGATATTGACAAAAATATATATACATACATCTTTTAGTTGCACATTAAGACTCGACTTGTGTCCCAGTGGCAGAGTATGCAGGAGCCTTGAGGTTAGCATCCACTGGAGGCATTACCGTAGTCATTGCTTTCAAAAGAAGGTGACTCGATGGTGATTGCAATAATGTGTGTAAAACTCTCACATCGATAGTCAATCTGCCTGTTAGAAGTTTTCCAAATTTTCTCTAATGCAATACACAAATGTGGGGCAGTTACCCCTAAAAGACCTTCTGAAAGGCACTGTCCTACCTCACCTCTCATTGGTGCGCTGTTTGTGGTATACAAGAGTCCCACCCCATATAAGTACTTTTAGGGTAGTGATATCCCCATAGAACTCCAACTGGTAGGGGACTGCATAGATCTAGGTACAGAGTGGAGAAAAAGTAAAAGTTGCATATCAAAAGATATGCAACTTTTCTTTTCTGCGGATCTTTATCATGTTCACTGTATATTTTTAATAAAATCTTGGAAATCTTGTACACAGATACCACTACCCTAGAAGTACTTCTATGGGGTTATGCTAAAAGACATCATGTATCGAATAAAGGTATGGAACATGACTAATTTAAAACAGAGCATCAGTAATGGCATTGCCACCATTGAGGCTGCAGCAAACATGGAAAGGAATCGAGTATCATCTTGATGTGCAATTAATGATGCCCATATAAATATGTATTAAAATTAAGTGAGGCAAAATATATATATATATATATATCTCATTTTGTAATAATTTTACAAACATTGTCCCTTCACTGTCTTTTCATTTGCCTTCAATACATTTTGAAATTATAAAGAGATTTTATAGACAATGCATAAATTTTAATTTTCCAATAAATTAAACAAAATCATCATTTTAAAATAGCAATTTTCTGTGATATTCATTGATTTAAAATAATTATTTGGAGCTTTTATTGAAAGGTTTCATAGTTTATAACAGTTATCTCTTACTCTTGCTAATTTTAGTTAACAAAAACTGTAAAATATCCTTGCCGAGATTTTATAATCAATTTGGGGATACTTTTGTTTAAATAAATGTTATATATATATTTTTTATGAAGTATGTTCATAATAAAATCAAATAATTACAAAATTTTTGTAATAATTTTTGTAGTAATAGTTACAAATTTTTATTTTTTTGTAATTTTAATAATTGTTAAATTTTGTAATTTGTAATTAATTTAAAATCGATCAGGCAAAGTAGTTTATTTTCCTTCAATCTTCTGTAATCTGTTAATTCAAAAATTAAATTCCTACTTCAAGTGCTCATTTTTTATTCAATCGAAGTTAAAAACTTTTGATAGGCTAATAATGGAGTACTAATATATTAAATATGCCTAAGATTAATAATATTACAAGATAAATAAATTATGAAAAGAATAATTACATTCCCACAAGAGGAAGCTGGGGCAGATCTATTCTTTTCTACTTTGGCAGCAACTTCTTGTTCCAACTCTTCAGCCAGTCCACAACTGCAGTTTTTACATGCTTTTCTTTGCTTCGTTGTAGCACAGACTAAAAAAGTAATAATTATTTTAGGAATACAATAATTTTAAAAAATAAACTAACTTTTGGCTTTTTTAAACACATGATTAAAATATTTATAAAATAATGAGATCTACATAAATTTCTTAACAACTACTTTCTAAACACTATATTTTTCCATAAGAATAAATAACATTATTAATATATAACATGTTTACAGCTCATTTACCATAATCCATGGTAAAATACATAACATGTTTTTGCTACCACTAAAATTTTATGAATATTTAAATAATAATTTTATATAACTTTATGGCAATTTCTCATAATTATTTTGAACTACAAATTTTGACTAACCCCTCCCCGAAAAAGTACAGAGATTATCTATGATTGATCATATTTTTAATATTTTATTTATTAATTGAAAACGTATTTTTGATAAATAATAAAATTAATGCATATATCCCCCTATGGCACAATTTAATTGCATATACACTCAAGAGCCAAAACATTATGACCACCCCTACATTTTGCAATAAACTCGCCTGGGTGACATGGAAGGCACGTGATCAGGTGGAAGTGGTATTTAACTGGTATTAAATGGTGGTATTAATCCATGCCAAGGTGGGTTGAAGCTGTGTTGCACACTAAAGGTGGGCCAACTCATTATTGACAGGTGGTCATAATGTTTTGGCTCTTGAGTGTATGAAGCCCAACTCGTAGCAATGTGCACAACTAGCATGCAAGAGGGCAGATTTTCAAAATTCACTGCCTATATTGTTATAGTCAATGCTTTCAGAAAAGAAGAGCCTTGATGGCAATTGTAACATTTATGCATAAAAGTGCATTTCATCAATAGTCAGGCTTCCTGCTGGGTGTTTTTTAGGTTTCCTCCTATACGACATGCAAAATGAAGGGCAGTTACTCCTAAAAGTCTTTTGAAAGCCACTGTCAATGTATTGATTGTGGTATACGTAAAACCCACCAATATTTAAATAAATATAGGCTTTAAGTACAGAAAGCTCTTAAAAATTAAATGATTTTAATTCAGAAATTTGAAACAAATATCTATAACACAAAATCACCATTATTATTGAAAAAGTTAATATTATAAATGAAAATAGGGGTAGGGAAAAATAAATACCACCTACCAAAAAATCATTAAACAAATTGCAATTAATAATGCAGCTAAAAAAAGATAAAAAAACTCATATGGATTTTTAGGTAATTATTGGGATGTTTTTATTTGTTTAAATCAAAAGCTTTTGGCAGATAAGCCATTGATATTTTAAAAAGAAATTAATTATTTCAGTAATATTAAAAAAAGTAACGATAGAAATAATGACAAATGTACCTTTTAGAGTACTTGGATCAGGTTTCTTCAAATCCTCTTCATCTAATAAATCATCTTCATCTATTAGTTCAACATTTTCATCGAGAGTATCGTCAGCAGACAACATCCATATTTTAGCAGCATTTGGGTCTGGTTTAGATGTTGCTTTTATGAAATAAGTAATTTTCATAAAAGTTTTAAAACTAGAAATTTTTAACAAATATTATGTAACTGTTCACAATCTTAAGTTTGCATTCAATTTTAACATCTCATCCATATTTTATTGTAAAAATACATTTTCTTTTCATAGACATTAATCTATAAAAAAAATAATTATTATATGGGACAGAAATAAAAAAACTGAAAAAAAGAAAATTTTTTTTAAAAAATATTTATAAATAAATCACTTTTTCCAAAAATATAAATATATAAAATTTTTTCAAATTTCTGCTTTAATACATAAATGAAGTAAAATTTCTCAAAAGCAACGACAAGCGAGAGAAAATATTGAAAAATTTTATACAAAAATATTCCATTTATGTTTGCTTTGTTTAAAAAAAAAAGAAATTGAAATTTTCAAAAAAGATTTTAAACAGCACATTAAAAGAAATAATGAAAAAATATAATAAAAAGAAATAATAACCTCTATTTCACTTTCACAAGTAAATAAATAACTAATATAAAAATACTCTTGTGAAAAGTTTCTTTTATTATATTTTTTCATTATTCACATATTATTCACTAAATAAATGTAAGTATAGAAAGAATAAAAGATATTACTAATATAAAATACTTACATTTATTTACTTGTGAAAGTGAAATAGAGGCCCCCACTTCAAAATTTGGTTTGAAAGCTCTAATTTCTAACAGAAAATCATCTTCGTCATCATCATCTTCGTCATTGTCATCATCTTCGGATGAAAAATCTATACAATCTTCTACATTTGGTTTAGTAAAACGTATAGTTACAGGCTAAAAAATAAAAAGCACAGTTGAAATAACACATTACATCCAATAAATCAGCGAAACTGAACATACTTAATTTGAATGAAAATAAATATTAAAGAAAATCATAATTTTAAAATTAAATTTGAAATACAAACATAGTTTGCAGCCTAAATTAATCAATAAAAATTGTATTATCAAATCTAAAATTAATATAGAATATATTATTTAAAAATAATTCAACCTTAAAATTTCCTTTTACCAAAACATTTATTAAAATAACTTATATATGAATTATCTTATTAAAAATAGAATTAAATTTTTTTGTATAATTTCTAAATATGGCCACAAGAGTTTAAATTGGAAATAACAAAATGCAGAAATAAATTTAATGAATCTTCATTACTTACTGGTGATTACAAGTTAGAATTGTTTTTAAGCAATATAGGTTTTTGGTGCAATATATGTGATAAATGCAATGTTTATTCAATTGTCAAAGAGTTTTTGAA